>PVKN010003847.1:0-35564 GCA_004027915.1 Capromys pilorides | reverse complement strand
TGACAGGGGGACAGGGAGAGAAGGAGAGGGAGAGGGGGAAAGAGAGACAGACAAGACAGAGACAGACAGACAGACAGACAGACAGACAGACAGACAAGACGCTATTACTGAGCTGGTTAACATGCATAACAATCCTTAGCGGGGGAGTACAATAAAGAAGCGAAGACACACAAATGAACATTTAAACCATGTCTGTCTTAAAAAATGCATTATCTGGATTGTCCCCTACTCCTACAAATGTCGTACCGCAGAATCTATAATTCACAATTCTCACATGTGTCCTACAGTGCTGCCAGAATTTGTTGTAGTAGTATAGAGTCCAAATGGAAATACAGACTGGTGTCTGGCTAAAAAATTCTTAATTGGGACTGGGAAGATAGCTCAGTAGAATAAGCGCTTGCCTGGCAAATGCAAGGACCTGAGTTTAATTTCCGGTCCCGCAATGAATGAATGAATGAATGAATGAATGAATGAATGAATGAATGAATGAATGGTCTTTAATTTACCCGAGCATGGTAGCGCACGACTATGATCCCTGCACTTGGGAAGCTGAGGCAGGAGGATCCTTGTGAGTTCAAGGATCCTGGGCTACAGCCTGGGCTATAAAGTGAGCTCAAGGCCAGCCTGACTTGCATACTGAAACTCTGTCTCAAAAAAAAAAGAAAAAAAACATTCTTAATTTGAACAGACAAATTAAGCTCCAAGTCAGGAAGCTGGTCCAGTCCCCAGGGAAGGCTCAAGGTTGGCAGAAAGAGACTTGAGGGTGGGAAAGTGCCAGAGTTTGGAAGCAATGACGAGACCCCTCCAAAGCAGGAAAATGTCTTTCAGTGTTCCTCTCCCTGCAACACCAGTGACCAAGGCAAGGCAGCACAAGGTCACTTTGGGATACTGGGGCAGAAAAGGGCACAAGGGCCAAGAAGACAGGGAGGCTGGTGCCAAGCGTCAGGGAAATGGCCTGATGGCCTGAGTCAGGGAGAATGGCCCAGCTGAGCCCAGCACCAGGTACCTACCACTGTGACCCACAGACCACAGAAGTCAAGACTTACAGCATAAAAATCCTGGGTATGTCTGCCGTTACAGAATACAAAACATATTGCAAAATAGTCCACAAATGTTAGCTGCAGGCTATGCAGACAACACATCCATATGTAGTCCCAGCACAAGGCCGCCTACCTGCAGAGTGTACCTGGCATGTGGCTGGCACACCATAGCATCCTGCAAGTGTTGGTGTACCCTTACCACTGCAGCCACACTGCTACTTCCAGAACAAGGAAACCTAACTGAGGAAGGGTCTGCACACTGTGACAGGAATGACATCCACATTATCAAGTACCAGCTATGACCTGGCTGTTGCTCACCATGTATGCTAAAAGGGTCTGAAATCCAGAAACCCCTTTCTCAGTATACACCCAAAGTGCACCACTGCTTCGGAAAGACACACAACTCACATTCACTGCAGCACTTGCCACAGCCCACATTCCAAGAGGACATGCCCTTAGCACTCTAGGATGTCTGTTCATTATATCAACTTGAGAAGTTTAGAAGTTTAATTAAGCAACTCACCCTTCACACCTGGTGTTTTGTTGTTGTTGTTTTGTTTTAAATAAGCAGAGGACTGAGACGAAAACCAAGGCCTCACACAAGATATCTACCACTAAGTGACAATCCCTTACTAAATGGCTTGGCTTACTCTAAATTGCCAACACTGGCCTTAAATTTGTAATCCTGCCTCAATCTCCCAAGTACCTGGGGTTATAGGTATGTGCCACCATGACTAGCTTCCCTAGTTTCATTCTTTTTTCTTTGGTTTTATAGACAGTCTTACTACGAAGTTCAAGCTGGTCTCAAAATTGTGGCAGTCCTGTTTCAGCACAAGTGCTGGATTATACACATGAAGCACCATGCCTGGCTCTAGTTACATTCTGATCTGAGGACCTCATCTACTTCTCCAGGAACCATACACCCCTGCATTCACCCAGCCCTGATCCCACCAGTCTGAGTCTCTCACTTGTGGTCCCAGCTTCCCTAGCCCACATCTGCACTGTGCCTATTTCAGAGTGCTTCAGAAACCCGCTCCAACATACCACCTCCAAGCAGCTATTCTTTGGAAAGACTTTGGAATCACTGTGTATGCTAATGTTGCATTTACTCCTAACTGTGCCATAACATGCATGCATTCTTTGCTGTGATTCCTGAAACAATCTTTCTATGAGCAGGATGAGCTCTGTAAGCCTGACCCAGGCTTCACCAGTACTAAACTCTGTTGGACAAAACCTCAATATAGACACCCTGCCATCTCAAAACGACACAAGGTGAGAAAGACCCTGGCAGTGTGCCACTGACTCCCATGACAGCCCAAGAAGCATTGTATTCCAGAGGCTGGCAGAAGAGAAGCCAGAGTGTGGGAAAGCTCCAGGGTTCCGAAGGGACAGGTGGGCCCTCCAAACACGGGGAAATTGTCTTTCATTGTTTCTCTCCCTGTACTATCAATGACCAGGGCACAGCCAGCCCGTGATCACTTTCGAATACAGGGTGGAAAGGGGCAGAGAGGAGGGCCAAGATGGAAGGGAGCCTGATGCCAGACACCTGGTCCAAATGGAACAGAGCACTGGATTCTGCAACGGCCACATGGGACTCAAATGACACTTCTGATAACGAGAAAAAAACAGGGGCACATGGTCATGTCTACAAAATTCACATCATAGCTTTGTCTTCCTCACCAGGAAACTGGTCCATGACTAAGGTTCAAAACCTGGCTTTCGGCAGCTAACTGGTCACAGCAGCTCTCTAGGCCCAGACTGCAAATAACATGGCTTGGGCTGAACACCTGCTTTCCTCTCGAGTCTAGACTTGTATACATGCAAGGCAAAAGGCACCTGCACGACCAGCCCTCAGTGTAGGCCGTGGTACCAAGTTTCTAACGAGATCTCTGGGCACACCTCATGGATGTGTTTCCACTATCCAGGAAAAAATAAGTTCCATATAACTGTGAGGGAGCACCTCAGGAAGTCTGTACCCACTCCTAGAGGCTAGACCTTCTGTCTTTTTCCTCTCATTCAGCTGCATGTCCCGACTACTGGGCACAAGTACAACAGTGACAATCAGAGCCAAGAGAAAGGCATGGGTGTCTCCAATGCCACTTCCTGTTATAGCTTGCTGCCACTGCAACACAAAAAAATACCCAGAATGCTGTACCAGCAGGTGTCTGGAGACAGATACTGTGTTCTTCGAGTCTCCCAAAAGCATGTGGTACCTGCTGTGGTGGCATACACCACAGCACACAGCACCCAGCACCCAGGAGGCTGAGGTAGAACAGCTTTGAGTTTAAGGCCAGCTTGGACTATATAAGGAGACCCTGCCTTAAAAACCAAAACAAACCATGTGGGGGGCCAAGCTGTAGAGTTCCTTGTAACACCTTATCTGCTAGAGGAAGGGGGAAGGCAGAGCTACTAACTCCAAGGAGCCAGAACATCTTGAGGACCAGGTATTTTGCCAACCTGAACAGAGATGGACCTTACAAGGAAGCTCCCAAGGTAATAAGCAGATAAGAGTAATTCAGCAACCTGAAACAAATCTCAGCAGAGATGCTCAGCAGAACACACTGCCTGTCATTCCTCAATAAATCTACATGTTTGAGTCAGTTCAGGGCTCTATGTTGGTGAAGTCCTCTTACCCTCTGCAAAGACCTTCTGTCTTGCACATCTTCATTCAATTTAGGTGTCCCAGAAAAGGAAGATCTGGGGATCACCGTATTGTCCTTCAACCCATCCTCATCACCCCCCTGCATCACTACCCAGAGAAAAAGAACCCAAATTCCTAGGGTACAAAAAGCCATAACTGAGAATGGACCAGACACCTGACCTGAGAGCCCACAGTCTGACGTTTTCCTGTGTGACACTAGACCAGTCCCTCTGTACACCGTGGTCTCAAGCCTTGACTTAACTGTATTACCATCACCTAAAGTCCTATTTTTTTAAGAACATAAAAAGCAGCTTACCTCTAGGAGAGGGATCGAAGATCTAAGCATGACCTATCTGTTTAATATTAAATGTTATAATCTAAGGAACGTCGGGGCCATCTCAGGCTTGATTGTGCTGTTTCTCTGGCAACATCTGGCACAGACCTGGAGGAAGAAACAAGACAACCATTCCCACCCAGTCTGATTAGTGCTGACAGGGGTGGGAAGTGGGCTGGAGATGGAGAAACTCAGAGGAGGAAGAGGCCAGCGCAAGGTTCCACACCTAGCCCAGCCCATCTTCTGGTTAGGTACAGGCTTCCACTTGCTCTCAAAATGGCACAGGAACTTGCCCCAGGCCAGAGAAGAGCAACTTACTCAACTGGATGATGCCTGGAGGCACCTAATAGGTAGGAGGAGGTGTGGGAAAGCTCCAGGGTCTGGCAAGGACAGAGTAAACCTTCCAAACACGGGGAAAGGCTTTCAGCAGTTACTCTTCCTGTAGTATCAATGATGAGGGCACAGGCAGCCCACAATCACTTTCGAATACAGGGTAGAAATTGGCAGAAGGTAAGCTGAACAGAAGCCATGGCCAGCATTCCAGAAAATGGCTGAACTGGGAGGACAGTAGCCACTTCGTAACTTGTGGAGGTCAGCTGTTAGTCCTTGCCAAGAACTGAAGAGAACTGCAAATGCTGGCAGAATGGCTACGCATCAGTCAGCTCTAAGAGACTGGGGCTGAGTGGTAACAACACTGAGCATCATCTGCTAGGCTCACAGAAGACAAGAAGGCTGCTCACTGCATATGAACCTAGTCTCCAGATAGTCCCACATCCATGCCAATACACTGCCATTTTCCTTTTAACGGTATAGGGCCTCCCTCAGGGATGCCCAAACCTACCTCTAGAAGTACTTTCTCTGCAGTAGTCATGAATAAAGAGGGCTCAACTGTCCTGTACCAGAGATACAGAACTAAGAGCAGAGGGAGCAGCCCTGACCTTATGCCCACTCTCCACTCTGTAGCACCTAAACCCCACTGACCCCCTACAGTAAACCTGAGTACAAGAACACCAAGCACATCACCACTTACCAGAGGCTTTGCCATGACACCTCCCACACATCTTCAGCACCCATGTGACTCTCTGGGAGGGGATGAGAAGCCAGCATGTGAGCAGCCCACTCAGCACTGCTTACAGCACGTCCAGGAAACCAGTCAGTCATCAACAGGAATCAGTCATACAGTGAGTGCATCGACAGCTTGACTTACACATGCCGAGGTCACTGCCAATCCCTTCGGAAACACAAGAATGAAGCCCCGCCCGTGATGAATACTCATGGCTTTTCCAGAATTCCCAAAGACAGCCTACAATCACTCTGAACAAGGAGTGGGAAAGGGCACTGAAAAGACTGGCCAGCCACCTTCAACATGGCCTGAGCCAAGACAGCAGGATAGAGCATAGGACCTAGCAGCTGCCACCCTATTCTGTGTAAACTTAACCTGCCTCACTCAAAGTCAAAGGGAAGATCCCCCAAGTAAGAAAGGTGACAGAACAATGTAAATCCTAAGAAAAATCACTTTACTCCCTAGTTTCCTGAGAAAATCAAGGATGTGGGCAGGCCCCCAACCTAAGATATGGCATTTGGGCACAGGTGCATACCATGCCAAAACCTTCCTGGCATTTCATTTAGATGTTCTGCTGACTGTACACCAAAGGAGAAAACACAGTCCCGTAAGGCCCTGGAACTCAAGTAGGCAGAGCAAGAGCCAGATACATCTCTAACTGGAACCAGATGAAGCTGCCTTCATGCCGTCTCCATCTATTTCCCGGATATGGAAATTCCCCACATCTCTCTCTATAAGCGAAATGGTCCAGCTGCTTCCTGGCAGGATGGAGATGCCTCTATGCCCCTCTGCAATACACAAGCTCAGGGAAGCCACCTAAGTCACTAGTCAAACCTGCCCCAGGTAGCCAGGTGTGGTGGTGCATACCTGTAATCCCAGCACTTGGGAGGCCGAGGCAGGAGGATCAGTGCGAGTTCGAGACCAGCATGGGCTACAAAAGCGAGCTCAAGGCCAGCCTGAACTGCATAGCGAGACTCTGTCTCAAAAAGACCAAAAACAAAAAATAAAAAAAAACCACCTGTCCTGGGTAGTACAGGGAGATGCTGGCAGTGGTGAGTTACAGAAATTGGCCTTATTGTCTCAACAGTGTCCTCCTATCTCAGTTACATGAAAAGAGGTCCTTTATGGAGAAGACTACACAGGGACAGCTTAAGTTTCATCCTATGTACAAGTACATTACTCTGCAGTGGCCCTGAAGCTGTACTCTGAATGGACCCTCTTGGAGAGGTTGAGCATGTGCCACCACACATGGCAGTCTTGACACAATGTGCTGCTGCCACAATGGCCCACTTTTGTCATCTGGGGACCAGGGCGAATGAGATTATGTCACCTATGCGCAGCTCTACCTGCTTTATTCCTAGTACCAAAAGGATAATCCATGCAGATGTCTACCCTGGTGGGACAGGGAATTTGCCTTGCTCCCAAGTAGGTCATGATGTGCCAAAACATGCTGAGGCCCATAACAGTGCAACAGTGGGTTTCTCTTCTTTCCATCTCACTGAACTTGTTCTGTAAGTGCCAAACACTGAGAATCTGCAAAGTATGAGGTTTATAAGAGGCAAGATTTAGCCACTCTCCTTCAGTTCAGAGAGACAGTTCAGCAAATCAACTGCTAAAGGTTGTTCACAATGAGGCAAGGATAAAAAGGTGAACCCTGCAGTGGCTTTGCTACTCAGCTGCACAAGCATTGAGGAACAGATTCAACTTCTTCCTCTCCAGATCCCAGCACTAAGCTGCACAGACCATATAGTAAGCAAGACAGGAGGTGCCAAGGGGCATCTAAAAGGTAGCCAGAAGGTGTGGGAAAGCTCCAGAGTTTGGAATGGACAGGAGTGAGCCCTCCACACACGGGGAAGGCCTTCAGCAGTTTCTCTCCCTGCACCATCAATGACCAGGGCACAGGAAGCCCCTGATCACTTTCAAATACAGGGACAATAAAGTTCAGGAAGCTAACATGTAAGCATAACTCCCACCAATAGTCCAGAAAGGGGATGCTACCCTACAAGCCCAAGACTCTTAGAGCCACTGTCACATAGAAGATGCCAACTGAGCTGGCATAGTGGCAAAAGCCTGTAATCACAGCACTCTGGGAAACTGAGGCAGAAAGATAACATGTTTGTACTTGCCTGGCAAGGGCAATGTTCTGAGTTTGACTGCTGGTATCAACAAAACAAGTTTGAACATAGCCTGAGCAATTAAAATGCTAAAAACCTGTCTTAAAATAAAAAAAAGAGGTAGCGATGTAGCTCAATGCAAAGGCCCAATACCTAATGCTCAATTTCATAAAAGGAAAAAAAATTCCACAATGTCACAAAAAGCTCACTGGAATATAAATTTATGGACAAAACGCTTTAAAGTGTTCACCTCACAAATGCTAAGCATCTGCATAGCCAGGTGCCATAATTCAAAAAGAAATCAGTCAAGCTCACTGCTTTTACACATCTTTTCAGCTTCCCTACTTCAAAGAAAGCAAAGATCAAGAGGGGCAACAGGGAACTCACCTAGGATCTGACCTCGGGTCTCTCTGGCCCCCAAACCCAAATCCCCATGTGCTACAGCAGGCTTCAGTCTGCACAGGGACTTTGCCACACAGATCTCAGAATCCATCAGTTCTTCACCACCACTGCTCTATAGGTGCAGGCTGAAAGATGACCCCGAAGGCCCCACACTTCAAGGTGCTCAGCTCAGCAGCACTCACCAGAACATCAGGTGTCTGCACTGGCAGCATGGAGGGGCACTGGCTGCTGCAGAACCAGGGGTGCTGACCACGGAAAGTGCCCATTTATCTCCAAGTGTCCACAGAGTAGGAAGACCTAAGCAGGGAAAGAGGAAGGGACTTCAGTGCAATCAGGGGACAGTAGTCCAAACGATAGAGGGAAAATACAACTCCCAATCTGCTACATGTCCTAAATGCTTAGTTTGTTTTCTCTAAAAACAAGAAATGAATTCTAGGAACAACAGAAGTTAAGAGTAGGAAGAGGGGCCAGCAAGATGGTTCAGGGGTCTAAAGCTCCTGCTTAGGAAAGCTTGGGCAACCACAGGGACTGCTGTGATCCCCGACACCACAGGCTGCGCCAGCTCTACCCCAGGGCAGGCTGAGCCAGCCATAATAGAAAAAAAAAAAAAAAAGAGTAGGAAAAATTTACTAGGGAAAGAAAACTTCTGTCTGAGGGACAGGAGGGGGCCCAGAAAGCAAACTGCCCACCTCAAAAGTGTTTATTATGCCAAAACCCACAAGTGAGATAGGTTCAGGGTGGGACAGAACTATAATCAATCAATAAGGTTAGAAGTATAGTCATTTAGGTAATATTGACTCAATGGAAAATCATGATGTGGGGATGAGGGAAGACAAAACTATGATGAACCAGTAAGGTTACAAGTGCATCGCTTCAGTAATATTGATTAAATGGAGATGACATGAGGAAGCAAGTCACAAGTGCACTTGGGATAGCCAAGGACTTTCCTGAAAGAGGTGGGTTAAGTCGCTTTAGTCCTCCACTGTAAGGTGACTGGTGCCTACTCAGAAAGTCTATCTGGGGCTGGGGAGATAGCTCAGTAGAATAAGGGCTTGCCTGGCAAACGCAAGGACCTATGTTCAATCCCTGGTCCCGCAAAAAAACAAAGAATGAAAGTCAATCAGGGCTGTTCAGCCCCTGGGGAAGCATAGCAGTGACTACTTCCTTTTTTCCTTTAGTCTGGCCTTCAGGGAATCCTCCTCCAGCCAGTTGTCTACTGCATTGACCGCTCCCGACTTAGCTATCATACCGACGCTGTCCCCTAGGGCCGTGGGAGCGTCCCCATCCCAAAGAGCCAGACTGTATACAAAAAAGGAGATTTTTTAGCCCTGACCTTGAAAGATCCCGGAGGCAAAAGAGTAAGCTGATCCCAGGACAGGGCACACTACTGATTCCTGTGTAAATGAAGGTTAAGTGAATTCCGGGCTTAGAACGCCCCGAAGCGGAGGCCGAGATGCGGGTGTGAAAGACCTCAGGCTGGGCCCCCCTACTTCGCCGCCATCCGCGCGCCAGCCCTGCTCCAGGCCCGGCCTCGCGGGGTCCCCGACTTCAAGGGGCGTCCTTCCCAGGAAGGCCTCCTCCCAAGAACACGCAAGTCTCTGGAGACCTGGGCCCGTGGGGAACAGGAGGCTCCTGGAACAAATCCCCGGGGCCTCAGTTTCATCTGATGGACAGCATCCCTTAGTGAACTCACCATGGAATCCTAGCGCTGGGCGGTGGCGAAGATAGAGCAGACAGCTGCAGAGGACAGGAGACTGTCGGAGATCTTAAGAGCCGCGCGATACGGCGACTACCTGACGCCACGAGACAGGACACTCTCCACGCGCTCCGCTCTAGCGGAAGTACACCTGAAAGGGCGGGTTGCGGCCTAGATCAGCAACACACCCGGCAAAATGTTCGTCTTTCCTGCAGCGCCC
The DNA here is from genome assembly GCA_004027915.1 of Capromys pilorides. Taxonomy (NCBI): domain Eukaryota; kingdom Metazoa; phylum Chordata; class Mammalia; order Rodentia; family Capromyidae; genus Capromys; species Capromys pilorides. Next base: position 26,054 of record PVKN010003847.1, on the reverse strand, counting down.
TCTGGCGGATAGGAGGTCAACGTCAGCACTCAAGGGTTTGGAATAATTTTCAGAAGTCTGAAATTTGGGAAGTAAGCATATTTCATTTGTTTTGTTTTACATTCGTCCTGAAGATATTCTTGGTCACTGATTTGTCCTTAATATGTAGGAATGATTAGTAGGATGTGGTGCTAGGATGAAGTTGGGGAATGTGTTCAGTTTGTCCTTTTTCGGCAAGTGTCCAGTGAGCATCTGTCATTCACTACTGTGTCTCACTTCCTGGTGTAGTGTCCGCCACACGCCAGACTCCCGTATCAGAGTCTTGGCCAAAGACTGGCACAGGAGGGTGAGAAGATGAACCCAGACTGGCAAGCGGCCGATGAATGCTTTGCAAAACTTCAAATAAGCTAGAAATGAGAGGGTTTGGCCAAATGTGGTGACGCCCGTAATCCCAGCCATCAGGGAAGCTGAGGCAGGAGGATCGCAAGTTTGTTGTCATCTTGTCCACCTTAATGATACCTCGTTTTGAAATAAAAGAGAAATGGGGTGGTGATGTAGCTCATTCATAGAGTACTTGCTTATCACATAAAATAGTAGTAGTAGTAGTAGCAATAGTAATTAATAATAATGGGGACAAGGACTGACTAGATAGCTTAGCTGACTAAAGCACCTGCTTCAGCAGAGCGCAGCAGATGGGGCTGGATCCCCGGCTGCTGTCCTGGCCCTGCCTGTGGGGCACTCTAGGACAGCAATTGAGACTAGGCTACGTGCCTGTAATCCCAGCACTTGGGAGGCTGAAAACAGGAGAATCACTAGGAGTCCAATCTATGTAGTGAGACCCTGTACACCCTGCAAACCCTGCCTTAAATTGATAAAATAATAATAATAATAATAGGGACAAGGATATAGCTCAATGGCACATCACCTGCTTGGTAAGCCTGAGATCCTGAGTTGGATTTCTAGTGCCAAAATAATAGTAGTAGTAGTAGTAGTAGTAGTAATAATAATAATAATAATAATAATAATAATAATAATAATAATAATAATTTTTATTTGTTTTCAGGGACAAGAGTTTTGCTATGTAGTCCAGGTTGGCCTTAAACTCATTATGTATGCCAGGCTGCCCTCAAACTCTCTGGAGCTGAGGAGATAGCTCAATGGTATAAGTGCCTGCCTGGCAAGTGCAAGGTCCTGAGTTCAATTCCCAGTACCAAAGAAAAGAAAAAAGGAAAAGAAACTCTCTGAAATCCTCCTGCCTCAGCCTCCTGAGTCTGGGATAACAGGCATGTGCCACTAACAATTTTAATTACATATTTTATTTTACCCAATGATATAGAGAAAATAATGACAGTATGTAATCAATATTTTTAAATTATCAATGATTTATTTACTATTCTTTGTCTTACACAGAGTCTTTGCTTTGGGTGTGTGTTGTCCATTTATAGAACATTATAATTCAGACCAGATGCATTTCCCAGCCAAGCAGCTGGATGGAGCTGGCTACGGTTGTGCTCATCAGTTCAGGTCTCAGGCAACCTGCCGGGGCTGGAAGACAGAAGCTGCAGCAGGAAGGAGGCTCACCCACAGCCCACCAGGAGAGCCAGAAAGCACTTTGCAGGATTCTCAGCCTGGGGCCTTAATTTAGCAGATTAAGCCAGAGGTGCTCTCAGAAGTCTGGAAGGAGAAAGAATCCCAATTCAAACCTACATTTTCTTTTGCATTTCCTGTGCCCATTACACCAAGGAGATCATCTTGGTTCATTTCTCCACCTTTCATGACCACAGAGACTGGCATCTAACAAAGGAGCTTGTTAATTATTGATCCAACAGGATGCTACAATGGATTCTTCAGCTGATGAACCATATAAGATTGCTCTTTGGTAGGTTAAAAATGGTTGGCTATTGGCAGTGTCTGATGGTTGTACCTGGTAGAATAGCAGCTGCCCTAGAAGGTGTCCTGCTAGATGCACAATCGAGGAAGTGATTAAAACGTGTTGTTGTGTCTCTTGCGAATCCTGTCTTTCCAACTGCGGCATGCTAAAAGTACAGAATTAGAAATTAGAGGAAGGTGGAAATATGAATTATATAACTTAGAATAGAACAGAGCAGCAAGTGTCACCCTCTGTCAACTAGAGGGGGAAATGGGTTTGAGCCTCTGAGTTTGACCTCAACTAAGAAAAAGGAGATTCAAGACCAGGTGTGGTGGCACAAGGCTGCAATTCCAGCACTTGGAAGGCTGAGGCAGGAGGATCGATGTGAGTTCGAGATCAGCCTGGGCTACAAAAGTGAGCCCAAGGCCAGCCTGAACTGCATAGCGAGACCCTGTCTCAAAAAGAAAAGGAGGTCTAGTGAATCATTTGATCATTGTAACCTATGGCTGGGAAGCACAGGTGTCTTCAGTCAAAGGTTCACAGCATCCATCAGCAGGTGTAGGATCTGTGGGATAAATGTCTGGACAGTGCTGTCCAAGAGATGGCCTGCTAGGGTGAAAGGATCCAAACAGAGCCTGTCATACTGTCAAAGGGTCGAAGGGCAGGTCAAAGGATGTTAAGAGGGGAATCTCTGAAGGATTCATGACTCGGTTTTTAGTATCAATCCCACCTGCAGAGGGCACAGAGCTTTGCAACAATACAGGTCAACAGAGCTACCCTCTTCTACCAGTTGCTTTATCCCACCAGTTGTGCTCCTGGGAGCCACACCACCCCACCCTGTGCTCAGACCCAGCTGGTGAAGAAGAGAGAATTTTTAGCTATGGATAATCATGTAAAATATGACTAAGGCATTAGACTGGACGTTTAAAAGAATTGAACAGAAATATTCCCATTTTTAGTGGTTGCAAAGCTTCTAAATTTTTTGGCTTTGTTTTATGGTGCAAGAGATTGAACTTAGGGCATGGCACATGCTAGGCCAATACTCTACCACTGAGCTATACCCCCAGCCCTGCAAGATTTTATTACATAAAAAAATGATCAGAAAAGTTAGGAGCCCTGCTCTGTATTTTTCTAGAGGTGAGAAAAGATGCTTGCATTCAGCAAGTGTGAAGAGACGGGAAAATTTTTTTCATGATTACCTACTAGCAGCCCTCCTTTCAACATACTGATTGCATTAATAATGATTTAGTTGTCACTGGAGGATAAAATCCCAACATCTGGAGTTTGTATGTCATGGTGGCTAAGAGCTCCTTGGAGCCAAGGGTCCTTCCTTTGAGGGGATGGAGTTGTGGCTGGCCAGCCAAATGGTTCCAAGGAGGTGATGCCCAAGGTCTAGGTAGCACCTGGCCATATGACAGCTGCAGGAGCCCCAGGCCTGTCCCCACACCACCATGCCAGCTATTTTTGTGGCACCACCATGCCACTCTTCTTCTTGGCTTTCTTTTGGCAACAACAGGCTCAGGCTCTGAGGTCTGGGGCTGATGAGTTGGCCAGCCCAGTTCCCAAGTGCCACTCAGCTATTCCTGAGCAGCGTGGTGGACTGCCACAGTGGACTGCCATGTCTGGGCATGCACTGCACAACGTCTGGGAGCTCTACCCACATGACAGTCTGTGGCTGAGAAACAGAGACACTTGGCTGAGCTGAGGCCAAAGAGATCACGTGACTTGTGGGAAAAAGGCATTTTCTTGGTATGCCTCTCTTGGGGCAGCAGAGAGACCCTATGTGAAGCCTTCTAATGCTGAAATAGTGGCTCCTTCTCCCAGACTGCTGAGAACATCTCCGAAGAGTAATGCCTCTAGGGGAATCCTCAACAGCCTTCCCCACTAAATTCAGGAATTCAAGCAGCACCATCAGCAAAAAGAGATAGGTCTGTCAGCAACCAGGGGAAGCAGTGCCCTTCACTCCTTCAACACTCAAGCTGCCAATTCTCAAAATTGCTTTTTGAAGCCAAGCCAGTATTGCATGCCTGAAATCCCAGGAGTCTGAGCCCCAGAAAGATTGTGAGTTTGAGGCTAGCCTGGGTTCCATAGCAAGGCTCTGACTGAAAAGCAAAATCTGAGCCAAGGGGAAGTATCACTCTTTTTGTAGCTCTGGGAGGGAGAGTCCCTCACCTCTGCAGTGCCCCACCCTCACCTAAACAGTCTCAAGAGTACCTGGAGAGGTATCCAGCCTGCACCTCCTAGGGGCCCTCTGCTTTGCTGGCACCTGGGTCCCATGAGGGATAGGCTTTGTGGATAGATGTCTGCAACAGAAATGAGAGGAAGGAGGAAACATCATGGAACCTACAAGTGGTCACTGCAGATCAGCTGAGTCATGCATCCTGCTGTCACCATCGATTACAATGCAATTAATTTCTATCTCCCTATTCGCCTGTTGACCTCTCCCCACCACTCTTCTTGCCCATCAGGGCCAAGAGGATCTCTGCCTGAGATTGCAAATAGTTTTTTAAGATGCTTATGTCCAATTTACATTTCTTCGTGTTGAACTTATCTGATTTTAAGATTATGGTTAATATGCTAGCAGAGGCCCTTTTTCTCTTATCTGACTGTTTAAGGCTTATAATAAGGCTATGCTTTTAAGAAAAACACTGGGCAATTTACCCATAAAGACACCTGGAGGTAAGATGTTTTGTTTGTGGAGAGATTATTCACTACTGATTTCATTTTTTTTTTAAAAAAAATTTTTGCTGTGGATCTTTTCTTTCCCTTAAACACTTTCTTTCTTTCTTTATATTATGGCTGGCTCAGCCCACCCGGGGGTGGGGCTGCCACAGCATGTGGTGCCGGGGATCAAACCGCGGTCTCCTAAGCTTGGCTAAGCAAGCACTTTAGACCACTGAGCCATCTCACCAGCCCTGATTTCATTTTTTAAAAAATAAGATTTTTCAGGTTTTCTATTTTTCTTTAAAGTGACCTTTAAAAAATTTCCTAGATATGTGCTCATTTTACCTATTTTGAATTTTACAGAGACGAGTCAGCACTGTTCTCCCACATTTCACTGTATGGTCTGATTATGCCGTGTGACTTTACTCTTTCCTGAAGCTGTGTGCCCATGTCGATCTAAATCAGGCTGTGTTCATATCCTGCCATTTCACTTTCTGCTCTTATTTTATCTGTATTAGCTCATTTATCATTTTCTTATTTTTTAAGAGCTCTTAGAAGCAAGAGTAGACTGGAGCACAAGAAATATTTTCTACATTCCAGAATTAAATGAGTGATTTAAGTAAGCATTGCTCCTTTTTTCCCTCTCTATGCTCTTCTATCCTTTTTCTTCTTCTTCTTCTTCTTCCTCCTGTCCTTCTTCCTCTCCATCATTCTCCCCTAATCACTCAGTCTCTCTCTCCCTTTCTTCTCCCAGGGACTGAATAGGGACTGAATCCAAGGCTTTCACACTGAGCTGAGTCTCCAGCACTTTCTTTTCTTTTCTTTTCTTTTGGGAAAGACTTGCTAAGGGGCGGGCGATAGTTCCATGGCACAAGTGCCTGGCTGTGCAAGGTTGTGAGTTCAAACCCTGGTCCTGCCAAGAAAGAAAGAAAGAAAGAAAGAAAGAAAGAAAGAAAGAAAGAAAGAAAGAAAGACTTGCTAAAATGCCCAGGCTGGGATTGACCTCAAGCTCCTTCTGCCTCAGCCTTCTAGAGCACTGCTATTACCAGTCCTATGCCACAGTACCTGACCTTTTTCTTCTCCTGTATAAACTTTTTTTTTTTGCCTTTTTGAGACAGGGTCTCGCTATGCCATTCTCGCTATGCCATGGACTTGAGCTCATTTTTGTAGCCCAGGCTGGTTTCAAACTCAATCGCCCTGCCTCAGCCTCCCAAGTGCTGGGATTACAGGAGTGTCCCACCATGTCCTCTTGTATAAACATTTAAATGCCATCTATTACAGACTGAGGAATGAAATGGATCGAATCTATTTCCGGTACTTTTCCCATAACACATGTCTAGCTTCTCATCCGTTCCCACACATCAGCTTCAGAGTCTTCCTCTTTCTCTCTCCCCCTAAACACTTTCCTATTGCCCTTCCTATGCAGATCCTCCAAAGCACCCCCAACACGCACCATCTCCAAGAAGCCACCTCCCTTAGAAAGCCATTCTCCATGCCCTATTGTACTCGATTCACACACTCTGTCCTTAGCTACAATGCTTCCCCATGTGGGGCTCCTGCTCTGGGATATTCAACCACCCCCCACAGTAGTTAGCTTTGTCTTAGGTGTAAAATGGTCCTTACTGCACACAGCCTCTTTTTTACCAAGAGACCAAGAGCAGAAAAATCAAGCAAAAAACACCACAGTGCCAGGCAGTGAGGCCAGAAGAGAAGCCAAGCATTACATGTGAAAAGTACCAGATTCACAGGGATAGAGGTGCACTCTCCAGAGACACCTGCAGCAGCTGGTGATTAGCTTCAAAATTATGTGCCTTGAGCAGGGACGAGGGTCTTCTGTCACAAAGGCACTACTCCCATTAGTGGAGGCTCCATCTTTGTGACCTAATCATCTTCTGGGGCCTGTAGTAGATCTGTAGCTGGTGGTCAACTTGCTGCACCCAGCTGAACTGAACTAGCATGGCACTGGGTATGGGAGGCCCACCTGAGGATTGTTGGCAGCAGCATAAGAGGCAGAACTGGAGAAGTTGCTGGGAGGCTGTTAGGGATGCTGTTTGGAGAAGCTGTTGGAGGCTGCTAGTGCTTTTGGGCTGTTTGGCTGGAGGACCTTGTCATGCTGGCTTTCCTGATGAATTTGGCTATTCTTGTCACTGGAGGAACTTGGGACTTTTGTTGTCACTAAGTATGGCTGCAGTTCATGTTGGAGGAGTTCTAGTCCTCATCTTGAGCATTGCTTTCTGGAAATGGGGAAGATGGGGCACAGCTCAGCCTCATGGAGAAGCTTGTTGCATTGGCTTTCCTAATGGGAAATCAGCCTTCCTCATCACTGGAGGAGCTCGAGACCTCACTGTTGCTGAGGATGGCTGTGGTACTTTTGGAGCAAGTTCTTTTGGGTATTTGTCTTGAGTATTTCTTCCTAGCTCCAGTGCAGATCCCTCAGCCTGCTGGCACAGATCCTTCATCCCATTGGCACAGACTTTGTAGCTTCCACCACGGACCTTTGGGCCTTTCCAGCACAGATCTGTGAAGCGAGCCTGCATGAGACTTTGTTGTAGGCTCCAGGCCTCCAGTTCAACTTGTGGGAGGCATTGTTATGAACTCTAGGATTTCGACTGGACTCATACATGTTATTAGGATCCAGGCCCTCAGCTGGATTATTTGGTGTTTAGTGTGTGGACAGATATCCTGCACTCTTTGTATATGATTCTTTGGGTGATTCATTACAAAATAATCTTATAAAATGTATCCTATATTGTATTGTTTCCTTTGCAAAATCCCAAACCACAAGAAGGCCCAATTCCAAATACATTAGGGATTAGGTTCCAACCAGGAAGTTTTGGGAGGGACATGAACATTTGGTCTGCAGCAGGTCCTGTTCTGCTAATGTCAAGAGAGTGTAGAAGTCAGATGTCCTTGCCATTGATTGTTTAGGTTTATGTGATACTGGACAGTCTGTTGTCTTAAACTTTTTTTTGTCTTTTTGAGACAGAGTCACACTATGTGTATCAGTCTGGCCTTGAACTAACTTTTGTACCCAGGCTGGTCTCAAACTTGCACCAATCCTCCTGCCTCAGCCTCCCAAGTCCTGGGATTACAGGTGTGCACCACCATGCCTGACTTGTTGTCTTAAACTTTCAGCTTGAAATATAATGTTGTTGGTTTGTGTTGATATGTGTTACACAATGAAAATATCCTTTTAGCCTGTATGTTCTAAAATATACTTTTCTGATCAGTAATAGAAATTAAATATTATTATCAAATGTATTGTAAGCATCTATTAATGACCCATAGATTGTCTCTTGGCCCTGAATTTTGACTCTGATAACTTACTGTTGGGAGACGTGATCCACCACAGATCCTGAACACTTATGCATGTCCTTGCTGGGCATGTCACAAATGCAAGGCCCTGACTGCTGGTTATCTGGGCAGTTTGTTAGGGTCATGTTTTGCAGGATACAACTTGTGGGTTAAGGTAAATGCTCCTCCCAGACTAAAGCTTTCTAGGTTTACTTTTGTCTCCCATAAGCATGATGAATCTTCCATGCACAGCATTCCTCTCCTGTAGCACTCCCACACTCGGTGTATACATGAACCATCCTGGGCACTACAGCCCCCAGGGGACTAGTGAAACATGAGGAACCAAGGTGGGCATGAAACTCTGCCGTACTGTTCTTGCTATCAGTAATGAAGTCCCTGGACTCGGGAGTTTCGCATCCTCTATTAGTATTTATTAAAACAGTACAGGCTAACTTGTCAGCTTGTAAGCAAGATTAACCCTTGAACTGTGCAGTTCTTGAGATGTGAGATAGGGCCTCCCTTTGTAGGGCAAGCTGACCTCCAACTGGAATTCCAAGCATGCACCACCGTGCCTGGTACCTTTGTAGTTCTTGACACATTAACTATGTGACCTTGGGCAAGTTAAACTTTCCGAATACTTATTTCCTCATCAACAAACAAGATGAAGCCAGGAGTGGTGGTGGAAGCCTGTAATCCCAGCACTTGGGAGGCTGAGGCAGGAGGATTAGTGCAAGGTCAAGACCAGCTGAGGCTACAAAAGTGAGCTCAAGGTCAGTCTGAACTGCATAGCGAGACCCTGTCTCATAAAGACAAAAAAAAGCCTAACAAACAAGATGATTATAACATTTGACTTATTGGATGAGTATTTTAGTCTGTTGGAAGTGCTATAACAAACTACTCTAAACTGGCTGACTTCTAAACAGTAGAAAACTGTTTCTCACAGAGAATTGGGAGTCTGAGATCAAGGAACCACTAGATTTGCTACGTGGTAGGGTTCTACTTTCTATTTTAAAGCCCTGATGGTTTTCTTCTCACTGCAAAGTGGTAGAGGAAAGCAAGCGCTCCCCGAGCCTCTTAGAGGACACTAAGCACACTCATGAGGACTCAAACCTCGTGACCTGATCTAACCCTAATTAACTTCCAAACACTCCATACCTATCACTATGCTCAGGGTTAAAGGATCAGCATATGAATATAGGGGAAATACAAACATTCAGTCCATAACAACTGGTATGATGATTAAATGGTCCAAAATGGATGAAACATGTTGTGCCCTAAAAAATTAATTATTAATTGATATGGTCATATTTTTTGTATTATTGTTGGAAGTCCTTGCAGCAACAGATGTGCTATGAAAATCATTTTTCCTTTTGTGACCTTAGAGAATAAACCTTGAGACATTCTACCACTGATCTATATCCTCAGTTCTTCTTGATTTCATGTTGAGACAGAGTTCTAGTAAATTGCCCAGCCCAGTTTCAAGCATGTGATCCTCCTGCCTCAGCTTCCCAAGTAGCTGGGATTACAAGCACGTGTTATGGCATCCAGCAGGAAAACACTCTTGACCTACTTCCATTAAGTTTATTTTATTTTTATATATTGTTTGTCTTTTTTGAGACAGGGTCTCTGTGCAATTCAGGCTGGCCTTGAGCTCACTTCTGTAGCCCAGGCTGGTCTTGAACTTACACTGATCCTCCTGCCTCAGCCTCCCAAGCGCTGGGATTACAGGCATGCGCCACCATGTTTGGTTGTTCTTTCTTTCTTTCTTTCTTTCTTTCTTTCTTTCTTTCTTTCTTTCTTTCATGATACCAGGGACCGAACTTGGGACCTTGCATTTGCCAAGCAGGCACCTATGACACTGAGCTATCTCCCTGACCTTTGACATATACTTTCTCTTTTTTTTTTAACTTTCATTTATTTATATTATGGCTGGCTCAGCCTGCCCTGGGGGTGGGACTGGCCCAGCACGTGGTGCCGGGGATTGAACCACGGTTCCTGAGGTTGACTAAGCTTGCCTAAGCAAACGCTTTAGACCACTGAGCTATCTCGCTGGCCCCTATATATACTCTTGAACATAATTATCATTTAATGATTGCTTCCTTCTTTTCCTCCAAATCAAGGTGAGATAGCTCAGTAGAATAAGTGCTTGCCTAGCAAGCGCAAGAGCCTGAGTTCAATCCCAAGTTGTGAAAAGAAAAAAGTGCTTATTCTCAATTGGAAGAAATAACTCATCTCTTTCAAAAAGAAAAGACTATACCTTCTTTTCCTCCAACCTTTAGATTAAGTGCCTTTTCTTCAGAGAAACCCCTGATGTCCACTCTGGCTAAAAAGGTCACCATTGCCCATTTCTTTCATAATTCTTATGTTTTTTGTTCTCTTCTATTTTTTGGCAGTACTGGGACTGAACTCAGGGTCTTTGCACTAAGCTAACCTATAGCCCTTTTTAAATTAAACTCCTTGGTTTCACAGCAGAGTCTCACTGAGCTGCTCAGTCTGGGCTCAAATTTGTGATCCTCTTGCCTCAGCCTTCCACAGTGCCGAGATAAGAGGTGTGCACCACCATGCTCAGCCATGATTTTTTTTTTTTGCAAGACTGAGGTTCGAACTCACGACCTTGCACTTGCCAGGCAGGCACTTATGCCACTGAGCTATTTCCCCAGTCCCTCCGCCATGATTTTTAATTATTGCCTTTTTTGTCTTGCTTTTTCCATTAAAATATAACTAACATAAAGTCAGAAATTATGCCTGCCTTCACTGTATTTCCAATATCTAACTCAGTCCTTAATGTGAAGTAGTTGCTCAGTAGATTTTCTGGACGTATGGAAGTCTAGATGAATAGATTGATGAAAAAATGAAGGGAAGGGTTTGTGGGTTGGTGGGTGGATGTTTGAATGATGGGAGGACAGATGCTCCAATAGGAAGGAAGAATAATTGGAGAAATGAGAAAGTTGTGCTCCATAAATATTTCCTGGATAATTAGATGCATGGATACATGAGGGGGGGGCGGATGGAATGACGGGCAAAACGAGGGATTCTTGGGTGTGGGAAATAAACCTGGATGGAGAGCCTTAGTGGAGGATTAGAATTCCAGCTCCTCCTCCCTACGGGGCTTTGCTGGGAACGCAGCACAGGCCTGGCCTGGGCAGGAGGTGGCGCTCTAGGCTGCAGCCTGCGCGCAGTCGCAGCTCCGCAGACCGCGGAGAGCGACCCGGAGAGCGCGACCCTTCCACTCGCAGCGTCCTGTGCGGCAGCCGGTTCCCAAGCTGTGCTCTGTGTCCTCTGCTGCCTTCCGTCCCAGCAGCCGGCTGGGTCACCACAGGGGCACGTTCGGGGCGTGCTCTGCGCGCTGCTCCCAAGGCTTGAGGTTTCTCACTCAAGCAGGGGAAACCTGAGCATCTGTTATCTGGGGCCTCGGCCTCCCGGGGCTCGAATGTCACAGGCCTCTGTCTTGCCAGGCTTGCGGTCTGGAGCCCTGACGTGGCCTCTCTACCTCCTGGGAAGGACCAGTGTCCGGGCCTCGGCCTTAGGGCATTCGAAGCTCGGAATTTGCTTGTCGCTTGTCTGTATGGGGTCAGTGTTGCGCTGTGTCGTAGGAGTGACTCATTTTCACAGGAAGCCTTTCAAGGCCAAGGCCAAAACCTCCTTTTTTGTATATGGTCTGGCCTGGCCGAGGTTTTGATAGAGGACACTTCCAGGGCCTTAGGGAACAGCATCCAGGCTGTGCCCTGACGCTCCTTCCTTTTCTTTCCCCTGCATGGACCTTTCAGCTTTGTGGATGGAAACTACCTGGCGAGCCCTGCTGCTGGTTCTGCAGCACCCAACCTCCGATGCCCTCCGTGCTCCAGGGACAAGATGTCCCCGTAAGTGCTGCTGAGCAGAGCACTTTGAGGACTGGGGGCCTTCTGGATCCTGATTCAGTGGGCACCTTCAGAGGTAACGGTGAGCACAGATCTGTGTGTGGCAAAGCTCCTTGCAGAGCGAGTGCAACACTTGGGAGTCAGAAAGACCGGAGGTCAGGTCCTGGCCTCCTGGCCGAGTTACCTTACGATCTTGAGGTGTACTTCCTGGTTTTCAACCCTGATGCCTGGTCACATGTAATCGGTATTTATGGGGTAAATGAACAGTTAGCACATTTTTACCAGAAGTCATTCGTCTTGCGGATTCTGTTGGAGGGGGCTGAAGAAGCCTTTATCTGAAGTGATAATTGAATAGCAGTCAGGGTTCTTTGAGCTTTGCATTTGGACAGTCGGTAAGTATCTATCTGATGGTCTTTGACAAGGTACAGGTCCCAGTTGGAACTTCTACAGTTTCGTAAGAGTTTACACAAAAGATGATTGAACCAACAATTGTTGGGTCCTTGTGTTTAGTTGGGCTGGCTGCTCATCTCTCTGTTTCATGGTCCCCCGTGGCATTGTTAGCTTCTTTCTTGTGTGAGAAAGGGCTAGTAACAACAGCTCACGTTTGTGAGGCAGCTAGCTACTATGCCAGAAACTTCATGTAATAACAGGATGGGTTTGACCAGGTGATATTTTGATGGCTTATCCAGGGCTTCTTGTTTATTACAGACATGACAGCTTGGTGTAACAGGGCCATGAGAGGTGTCCATCTTGCCAGGAAGCAACTGGATGACGGTGATCCTGAGTGATGCAAGTCCTCTGGAGGGTGGGATCTTCTGACAGGTAGGTGTGATGTAGATGAAAATGAGATGAAGGCACCCAATTTACCCTTCCTGAGGGCTTTGCGGTGATGCATATGGCTCCCTTTGGTGTGCTAGTTTGGGATCAGAAACTGGAAGGATACCCTCACCCCCTTCCTTGGGTGTGTTGGTTTCAGAATGCCCTTCTGCCTTAGTCAAAAGCAGGAAGGATTTTTGCACCACACTCACCTCTACCCAAGTCTTAGTCATTTTGTTTTCACTTCCTAACTTTGGGACCTTTTCTTATCCTCACTTTCATCCACTAGAAAGCAAGGACGTGATGACACAGTTATCCTTTGAGTCACAACTCCCTGTCTTCTACAGGGACTCCCTCAGCTAGCTAGATTGCTTTTTTTTTAGCCAGGGTCTTGCTGTGTAGTTCAGGTTGGCCTTGAACTTACTAGCTGGGGCTGGCCTCATACCACAACAATCCTCCTGCCTGAGCCTTCCAAGTGACGGAATTACAAGCATGAACACACCAAGCTTTCCATCAGTTTTCTTTAGAGGTGTCTTTCCTTTGCCTTCCCTGTCTGGCCATGTTGAAGGAGGGTTTGTAGGCTTAGAAACAATTGTTGGGTCCTTGTGTTTAGTTGGGCTGGCTGCTCAAAGTTTTTGTCATTTGCAATCCCCCATCCTTTTCTGCCTCTGCATTCGTAAGTGACCAGAAGGCACCCATGCTCTGGTCATTGGTAGTGCAGGCAGACAAAATGTGGAAAGAATTGTCCTGTGTTCGGAGGGTCTGTGTGCTTGCCTTCCATTTCTAGGAGCTTTCCCACATTCTTGCTTCTTGTCACATAGCATGGGCTTTAGGGCTGCTATGTGTGCATTACTGTGTATTGGGGCTTTCACCTCCTGCCCTGCCCCTGCTTTTGTGTGTTGCTTAAGTTTCTTTTGGTGGCCAGTAGAGTCACTACCACTCAGCTGATCTGTTTTTTGTTTTTTTTAAATCGGTATTAGCTACCCTGGTGCAGGTCATCCACCATCTTTCTCTTCAGTTAACTTTTATTTTTCATAAAGAAATAATAGCCACTATGTCTGAAATGTTTTCTATCTAGTCACTATTGTGTCAAGTTCTTTCCTGGTGGCTTTCACACCCATGCCACTGGATGTTCACTAGTGCTTCCTGTCTCTTTCAGGTGTCATGAGAGTTGTCATATCAGGAACACCTTAGACCCCAGTGTCATTGAGGTAAGATCTCTGGACCATTGATCTTCTGTACATGTTACCAGGGGTTTTGAGTGATGGAAGTGGGGAAGCTAAGAGATGAGAGGAGGGTGGCAAATCTTGTGCCAGCCCAAACAGCCTAGGTCACATCTGGCCCTTCAGATGCTGTGTTAGTCAGCTATCTATTACTATGACAAAATGCCTGAGAAAAGGTATTTAAATGAAGAGCTATCTTGGCTCAGGATTTTGGAGGTTTTGGTCCATGGTCTGCTGGATGTATTGTGTTTAGGACTATGGTGAGGCAGTAGTGTCATGGCAGAAGGCCTGGTGGAAAAAAGCTGCTTACCTCATTACAGCCAAGCAGCAGAGAGAAAGAAAAAGCCAGAGAGAAAGGGTTTGGTTGCAAAGTATACCCTTCCAAGCCAGACCTCCAGTGACCCATTTCAACCAAGTCCATTCAGCTCATTAATTCATTTTTTTATATTTAAAATTTTATTTTAAAGAGTAAAAATAGCAGAGACAAAGATAGAAAAAGAGTAACAAGCAAGAATATATATAGTAACAAGCAAGAGTACATATTCGTTAATTCATTAATGGATTAATCCACTTGATGATGATTCGGTTCCTCCCCAAAACTATATCAGCTGGCAACCAAGCCTTCAGCACAGTGAGTCTTTTGGGGGGCCACTTTGTATCCCAACCATCACACTTGTCTTTAGTAGCTGCTTAAAACTAAAACCTCAAGTTTCACTTGGGCAGTAAAAGTTTCCCAGCTCTCTGCCCTTGCCTGGAGGTCAGCAGCAGCACATTGTAATGCAGAATGGGTGAATCTGGGCATGGGAGTCCCCTTCTGCCAATGACCTCAGCCAATGACCAGCCCAACACAGTTTTCTTGATTTGAAAAACAAAGTGATAAATATTTTTCCAGTGTTCCTGCCCAAGTTGACTTCTTTTTGGTTCCCTGTGGTAGAGTGGTTCTTGGGGATTTTGTCACTGTGGAAGTTCTGTGCCTAGCTGGGCTATTTTCTTAGATGTAATCCATTCCATAGGCCCCTGGCACTCATGTCTCTTCCAGGGCCACTTTTGGGCATATGTACCTGCATTCTAAAGTGATCATGGGCTGCCTGTGCCCTGGTCATCAATTATGCAGGGAGAGGAACTGAAAGCCGTTTCCCGTGTTTGAAGGGTCCAGCCCGTGCCTTTCAAATGCTGGCGCTTTCTCACACTTCTTTACTGCCAGCCCATTCCAATTTGAGGAGCCTTGGGGGCTTTTATATGTCAAGCTTTAGATACATTTAAGAGGTGGAAGGAGCCAGGATGAACTATATAGAGTAAGCGAGATGCTGTGCAGTACTCAGTCATTACCACAATATCTTCAAAGAGAAGTGGCTTTTTGGAAATGGTGGGTCTGGGCAGGCCTTAGAAAGGGTGTGGCATGATAGGGATTCTGGGGACCAGCAGTATGTGGAGGACTATGAGTCTGAGGTGAGCAAGAGCTGTAGATCCTGCTGAGTAGAGGGGTAGGCAGGCCAGTAATGACAGCATGGAGAGATGGTAGCTGGGGTGATCCTTTGGGACTTCAGTGGTAGAATCTCTAAGAGTTGAGCTCTTGAGGTGTCTCTCTGCCAGTTACACATCTGCTCAGTTTCCCTGAAAGGAGTTGTTTTAGAGTTTTCATTCCTTTCTGTTTTTACTTTTTGAGATAGGGGTCATGTTGCATTGCTCAGGCTGGTCTCAAACTAGACTTCAGCAATTGTCCCGCCTCCACCTCTCTAGTGCTGGGACTATTGTGGAATGCACCACACCTGGCTACATAATGGATTGCTGCTGGTTTGTACCACTGGTAGTTCAGAGCCTACATGAACATGTTAAGATGGCTTTATTTTAACTGTTTTCTCTATGTGTTAGTTTCCTTTTAAAAGACAAATTTGGTGTGAAAAACACCTGGCAACTCAGACATGACTGCTTGGGAGCATTCTCACTGGTGGTGGCTTGAAGCAGGGTGAGGTAACATTGGAGGCCAATGTTACCTGTAGTAACCTTCACTCTATGACTTCATTACCCTAGGTTTGCTGCCCTGGATCTGGAGATTACTGAAAGAATGTCAGGATGACGACATGGGGTTCCGGCTCCCTTGAAGGGATCTCCTCATGGCGAATTACTGCCAAGAAGCTAAGTCAGCCTGTGGTTCCTCCTGAGGAGAAAATCGCCAGCCAGGCCATAGGCCTCACATGACTTTCTCCCTTAGTTGGTTGTAATGTTGACCATGGATGCTGGCATAGCAGAATGAAGAGTGATGTTGTTATCTAGACCTTAGTGCAGTGACCTCAGCACAACATGGAGCACATTTTTACTCTGCACAAGCAGGTAGAGGGCAAGCCCAGGAATCTGGAGACTTGGAGTCCAGAGGTGGAGACCTTCTAGCTGGTTCTACCCCATGCCAGCAGTGCCAAAGGATATCATGGATGAGAATAATGGTCTTCCTTTTTCTGGTCAGTCTCCCACCTTGCCTACTTCTGGTCTAACTTTTAGATGCAAGAGTTCATTGTGAAGCTTTCTATGCCGCTGTCTTCTTGTTACCTCAATAAATTATGAAACATGCTGTGCTATTTCTTTTTTGGGTTTTGTTTACCAAAACACTTACATGTACTAGGCAGGCTGGGTGTAGAGAAGACAGTCACAGAGTGAAACTTCCAGTTTTCATCACTGAGAATTCCCACTTAGCACTCTCCTAAGGTTTGATCTAGGATATATAAGGTGGGATGTAAGATTTGGGATTAGAGATTGAGCACTCCCATGAATGTTAGGGGCCTCAGATTTAAGATTGAAGGAAACTGTTGGCTGAGTGACAAACATTTGGGCCAGGGATTTGCAAGAAGGATGACAATGGGATAGATGAAAGATGGAGATCGGGCCTGGGGAGATAGCTCACTGGAACAAATGCCTGCCTGGCAAGTGTAAGATTGTGAGTTTGAACCCCAGTCCCACCAAAAAAAAAAAAAGATGGAGATGGACTGAAGTCCTCAAGGAAGACAGGCACATTCTGAGCTTAATGATAAAAGTATACCATGCTCTGGAGGCATCTATGCATTACCCTTTGTGGGCATGGTACTCTATCCTCTTTGATCAGGTATAGTCTATACAGAGGAACTCTCCTCAAGGCTGTGACAGGAAGAGGAGAATCAGTTGGTCCATTCCTTCAATTGAAATTGAGGCTGAGCTGGAAACCAGGCTGTGAGGCCCTATGAAAATGAGAAAGAAGCATTGCCAGGGCTGAAGAGTCTATTCTGCCGACCACTTGTGCAAAGGTCCTGTTCTCTACATTGTTCCCCTCAATTCCTACCCAAGGATGACGGGATATCTCTCATGTGCTTTCTGGAAGAATTCCCCCACCTCACTCCAAACCTACTCTGGTCAGTTTCAAATAACCATGGTTTTGTCTTTTGGTGGAAAATGTACACATTTTTCCCCAATATGATCCCTTATACCTTGTTTCTGTTGCTTGGTGCTTTGACACTGGTAGCCATCTCTTTCCTTAACAGGCTGACTGTCCCCTTTCTTGGGACATCAGTTGTTGAGCTTCCTATCAGCTCCTGAGAGTACTGGGTACTTCCTTCACCTTTAGAGTCTTCTATCTCCATCCTACATCCTGAGGTCCTTCATGCTCTATGCTTCTATTCAGCAATGAGAACAATGTCTACTCACCTCTCATTTAGTCTCCTTCGTCTCTATTTCTCTCATAGTTTTCTTACCCCACTATCACAGTCTCACACTCTGGGGTTCCTCATGTCCTGTTAACCTGTACTCTGCAAGAGAGGCCCAGGGTGGAGTGCTGGGCAGGAAGGGAAGAGATGCACTTGCTGTGCTTGGTGGAGAGGAGTAGGACAGGGGACCTTGGCTGTCAAGCTAGGATCACTTAGGCACTGTGGCCCAGCCTTCAGAAAAGGACAAGAGTTCTTTTTAATAAGCCAGACTGGCTAGTTTGTGGAAGGATCACATATTCCCGGCTGTATTTCCATGCATCCTGGTGTCGTGACTGGGTGTGAAGGAATGCATTGGAGCGCTTGGCACAAACAGGAAGCTCTCAGTGAAGTACAGCTCTTTCCCATCATTAACTTGTTTCTTTCAAACTAAGTCTTCATTGCTGACCCAGCCTTTAAGTCTTTTTCTGCCCTAAGCCCCTCTTGCCCACCTGGACCTCACCCTCCAGAGGGCACAGGCTGGGTCCTGCCCTCTCTCCTGTGTCCTTCCTCATTTGATCCTCCTCACAACGTTCCCTCAGGCCCCAGTGCTCTACGGCTTATGGGCCCTGAAAATGTCTTCCTTTCCCCTCAGTGTGCCAGAGGGTGCACTACACTTGCCATTGCTGGCTCCGTTTATCACCTCCTTCAGGAAGCTTCCACGGCTGCCCCTCCATCCAGACTATACTCTCCACTCCTCTGCTTATCCCCATCAAGTGTCAGTTACCTGCAGGTGCAGGTCTGGGAACTGGCAAAACAGGCAGAAGAACAAATGCCTGCTTTCATAGGACTCTTCTATAGAACAAGGCTATGCCATCGACAAAAGGAAGTAGATAGCTTTGGTATGCTAGAGAGATATCAAGCAATGAAAAACCATAAAGCAGGGAAAAAAGATAAGAAGTGGGAGCAAGTGGGGAAGTGGCATTTTGCACTGAGGAGAGAGGAAGGCCTCACCTGGGAGTTGTAAGCTGAAGGAGGAGTTCTCACCTCTGGGTGTTCACTACAGCCTGTGCAGGTCACCACAGTAGTGTGCACCAGGAAGGACAGTATGCTTCCCACTGGAACTGACTCTCCCAGCCCCCAGCCTGTGCCAGCAGAAGCACTGCTCTCTCCAGGGAATTCAGCTCAGCACCCAAAGCTGTCATTGGCAACCACAGGATGTCTTGGGGAACATAGATGGGACAAAGAATTTTGCAGGTCCTGGGGACACCTGGAGACATTTGAAAATTTACACCAGATGCTTCAAGAACTTTTCCCCCTGAGGTGCAAGACTGCCAGAGAGCTTTGTTTTAATGTTCCTTGCCTTTTATCTATTCATATGAAAGAGACACACCTTGTTGAGACAGATAGCTTTGTTGCTCTGGGTGCCTCTCTGCACCCAGGTATTCAGCCATATGCCTGGTTGCTATCACAAAAGCCTGGTGTTTATTAGATTTGGCACCAGACCCAGGAGCCTGACAGAGGGCTAGTTCTCTCTCTGAGGGGAACTGAAGTCCTCTCCTGAGCCTCCTTCCCTAGGCTCAGATCACTGGGTGGCATAGGTTGAGGCTGGTGCAGCATGTGGTGCCAGGGATCAAACCGTGGTCCCTGCAGTTGCCTAAGCTTGCCTAAGCAGGTGCTTTAGATTGCTGAGCCATCTCGCAGGGCCCTGCCATGCCAGATCTTGATGGATATTTCAGATGGGGTAACCCCCACATGCACTCCATTGTCTGTCTTCTTTCTTCCTTCTTGCCCACCTTTCATTTTCTCCCATAGAATGAGAGAGAGGCTCACTCTGCTTTCGTATTTTGTTATATTATATTATATTATATTATATTATATTATATTATATTATATTATATTATATTATATTATATTTTTGTGGTCAACTCAGCCCACCCTGGGGGTGGGCTGGGGACCTTGTACTTTGTCTAAGCTTGCCTAAGCAGGTGCTTTAGATCTCTGAACTAACTTTCCAGCCCCCCTTTTTTTTTTGTGCTTTAAACTGCAGTGCTGGTCTTGGTCTCAGAAAGCACTCCTGAGAGGGTTGCTTCCCTTTAGCAGCTGACCAATCCCGACATTTGTCTTGCTCAGCCACACACATTTCATAGCTTGAGGTCCCATCTAGAGATTCAGCCACTCTTTCCTACTCTCTCTGTACTCCAGTGGGAAGCTTTCCATCCTCAGGTCCCCACTTGTACACTCTGGCTCACCTTCTGTGCGAGCTCAAACCTCTGTCTCCTGACCTGACACCCAAATGGCTCACTTATTTCTGTCACACAGCATGGCCACACTAGGAGCTGGACAATAAATCTCAGTGGCCTATTCATGCTACTTTTGATATTTCCATATTTGTGAGATCTGAATAATTACTGCAATAGGCTAAAGAAGTGGTCTGAAGGGGCTTATGCCCAGGCCTTCTTTACAGTTTGAAGGATTCCCACTCTGTGTTCCTCATACAATCCCTCCCAAATTCTGCTCCTTTTCTTTCCATCCAAAACCTTTTCCCTTTCCTCTTATGTTGGCTCCTCTCTGAGCAAGGACCCTTGACATTCACTCGGCATCCTCCTGCCCCCTCCAGCTGAACAACTCCTCACATCCCTCTATCCCCTGGTAGCACTCTCTGCCATAGTTGATGAAGAACTTCTAATCAATCAGGAACCTACAATGAGACCCTATCTAAAAAAAAAAAAAAAAAAAAATCGGGAACCTGACCCATCTGTCAGTCCCCGATCTGATGTTTCCCGATCGAGGCCTCTGCCTTACGTTCTGATTCTGCCTCATACTCAGTCAGGGATACAGTTTGATGCTCCTTTCCCAACTCCTGCTCCTTAATTTTCAGGAGGTGGCAGGAGCCAGGGGAATCATTTGTGTTCATGTTCCCCTTCTTCCTCTCCGCCCTGTCTCTGATTAGTCAATATCTGGCTTCTTTTCATACCAACCCCGCTAAACATATTCAGGAATCTTAAGACCTCTTACAGCCTCCAATCTCACCTAGGACAACCTAAATGTCCTCCTTTGTTCTACCCTCTTGCTTTGGGGAATGGGAAGAAGTGTGTTTGAGATCTAGCTGTGGACTACGACAAGCACCTTCAACTGAATCTTCCGTGGCCATCTTCTGTGGCCATCTTTGGGACAATGCCCTGCTCAAAGGAGCTATGACTCCATGATCACTTGTTTGGTTGGAGTCTCCCTAAGGCAGCATACAGGGCAGTTAATCATGACAGACTGAAGGAAACCACCCAGACAGAAGATAAAAATCCAGCCACCCAGATAAAAGATAAAAATACTGCTCAGGTTATATCCGCCTGGCTGCTACCCTTAGGAGTTATATAGCCCTGGACCCTGAAGGCCCAAGAAGCTAACTGATTTTAAAGATGCATTTTTTTTTTTTTTTTTTTTTTTTGTCTTTTTGAGACAGGGTCTCTATTCAGTTCAGGCTGGCCTTGAGCTCACTTTTGTAGCCCAGGCTGGTCTTGTACTTGCACTGATCCTCTTGCCTCAGCCTCCCAAGTGCTGGGGTTACAGGCATGTGCCACCATGCCCAGCCCACTTTATTATTCGAACTGCTCTAGATATGTTACAGAAACTATACCCAGGTCCTCAAAACCCACAGCAGAAATTAATTAATTTAGCATTTTATATGTTCAATAATAGGGACAAAGTTGCACCTAAATAGTATCTTTCTGAATTTTAAGCTGCTTGCCTCTGCTGTAAGAAACCCACAGCTGCAGGCTGGACAGAACACCCAGCCAACCACCAAAGATGCCACCAGGGTTCCCTATGTGTCCAGGGCCACACTTCAAGTGTCACCAGCCTGTGGGCTAAGAAATGCTTGAAGCCCTGGATTCCTTCAAGGCCATGACCTCCCTGTGGGGAGACTCCACTGGAAGCTGAAGTGCCCCATGCTGGCATCTGCCCCTGGAGTCAGCTCTCAGGATCCCCCAGCCAGCTCTCTCTCAGATTTCTTTGGACTGGCAACGGATGACTGATGCTGCCCAGAAGCTTTCGAAGTCACCAGACCATCTCAGACATGGAGCTTTGGGTAACTCTTGTGGTGGAGGGCAAGTCCAAATCTTTTGTTATAGACAGTGAGGCAAGCCATCTCACCTTATCTTTTTTCAAGGGCCAGTTTCCTTGGCCTCAACTTCTATAGTGGGTATTGATTGCAAAGTCTCAGGCCCTTTTAAAACCACTCTACTTTTGTGTCAACTAGGACAATGATTTTTGGTTTTTTCCTCACTTATTTCTAGTCACACCTACCTGCCTGATCCCTCTCCTTGGACAAGATATCCTAGCCAAACTATCTACAACTCTTTTCTCACTACTCTTTCCTCTCTGTCTCTGGTCTTGCCCATTGCCTCCCCAGATCTAAATGCTAGGACCTGGAATACCTCCTCTCTTTCCCTGGCCCTCAATCAAACATTTCTCACCATTCCACTAAAGCCATTCTATCCCTCCCAACAGCAATACCCAGATCCCGAATAAGCTCCAAGAGGACTAAAGCCAATTATCTCTCACCTGTTCCAACACAGTCTCCTAGTTCCTGTCAGCTCTCCATACAATTCTCCCATTCTCCCTGTTTGAAAGACAGATGAGGGCTGGTCAGATAGCTCAGCAGATTAAAATGCCTGCTTAGGCAGACCCAGGGACTGGGGTTCATTCCTGGCGTGCCATGCTGGCGCCACCCCTGGGGCATGCTGAGATTGCAATTGAGACTGGGTGTGGTGGCGCGTGCCTGCTGTGCATGCCTGTAATTCCAGTGCTTTGGGAGGCTGAATACATGAGTATCACTATAAATCCAATCTGTGTAGTGAGACCCAGTAGAAGCTGTACTAAATACAAAAAAGAAAGAAGGAAGGAAGGAAGGAAGGAAGGAAGGAAGGAAGGAAGGAAGGAAGGAAGGAAAGAGAAAAAGAAAAAAGACAGATAGAACATGTAGATTGGTCCAGGACCTCCACACTGCTGTTAATCAAATAGTCCTTGCTATCCATCCTATAGTGTCCAGCCCATATATCTTTTTATCTTCTATCCCCCTGTCTACTACCTGCTCAGTCCTAGATTTAAAGAAATGCTTTCTTCATCATTCCCTTACATCCCTCCTTCTAGCCTCTCTTCACCTTCACCTGGACAGACCCTGACACTTGCTAGTCCCAACAGCTGACCTGGGTTGTCCTGCCACAGGGCTTGGGAGAGAGCCCCCACTATTGTGGTGAGGCCCTTGCCCATGATTCCCACCTTATGCAGTAGGTAGATGATCTCTTCCTCTGCAGCCCTTTTTATGAATCCTCCAGACAGGACACTCTCTTACCCCTATAGTACTTAGACTCAAAGTGTTACCATGTATATTTGTCCAAAACTCAAATCTCCCCTCCATCTGTCATCTAGATGGTCTTATTCTATACAGACACATTTGAGTTCTTCCTTTTGATCATGTACAGTTAATTGCTCAGAATCCCATCTCATCCACAAAGTGGTAGCTTCTCTCCTTCCTTGGGGTGGTAATATATATCCATCTCTGGATTCCTGGCTCTTCTCTTCTTACCAAGCCCTTATATAAGCTTACACAAGGGGACTCAGTTAAATCTTTAGATTGCAAAAATCTTTCCTAACCTTTCCAAACACTTAAAAATCTTTAAGAACAGCTCCAGTCCTGGCTTTGCCAGACTGTACTCAACTTTTCTGTCTATATAACATACAGTGTGGTGGCTGAGTAGTCACCGTTTAGGCCCAAGGGCCAATCCCACACCCAGTTATTTTCCTATCCAAGCAATTCTGTCTAAGTGTCTTAGGCTGGCCAGTCTGTTTACAAGCAGCTACTGCTGCAGCTTTAATGTTTACAGAAGTTCTAAAAATTCCTAAATATATGCCATTCATGCTATATTGTACTCCTCTTATAACCTGTAGGATCTCATAGCTCATCACATCTCTCTCATCTCTGCTCCTTCTGTCTTACAGGTGTATGAACTCTTTATAGAAGCCTCTGCAGTTACTGTTGCCTTGGGTCCTGACTTTGATCCTTCCTCTCATCTCATACCTACTCTGGAGGCTTTTTTTTTTTTTTTTTTCCAGGACCGGAGTTCAAACTCACGACCTTGCACTTGCCAGGCAGGCACTTGTTTCAAGGAGCTATCTCCCTGGCCCTTTTCATACCTACTCTGTCTCCTTCTGAGATGCCAGATCCACATGACTATCTGTCTCTCATCTAGTTGACAACCTCGCCCTTTCCTCATATCTCAGCTTTCCCCTTGCAGACCCTTGATCATACTTGGTTTATTGATAGGAGTTCCTGGAAGGCTTCCCACACATGGCCTTCTAAGGCAGGGTATGCAATTGTCTCATGTGACTCTCATAAAAAGCTGCAGCTCTTCCCTCATCCACTACCTCTCAACAGGTTAAACTGACTGCTCTGATCTGCAACTCTATGCTGGCCAAATAGTTACAGGTTAATATCCACGCATATTCTAAGCATGCATTTCATATACTTCACAACCACACTGCCATATAGGCAGAGAGAGGATTCTTCATTTCTTGGTGATCCTCAATCATTAATGCCCCATACATAAAGGCCCTTCTCTAGGCAACCCTTCTACCAGCAGGGACAGCTGTATTTCACTGGGACATCAAAGACTTTCAGGCCCCATTGCTGCTGGAAATGCCTTTGCAGATGAAACCACAAAGAAAGCAGTTATCTCTCACCAAGCTATAAAAGGGAAATACTTAGTTCTTTTCCCCCTTCCCTCTCCTGCTCTGAGTGTCAACACCTCAACACAAAGGAGGGATGGTTCTTAACTCTAGAAAGACTCTTCCTCCTAGCCTCACAGTGTGCCACTCTCCTTTGATCTCTTCATGATAATTTTTATGTAGATTACTAATCCCTAGCCTGTCTACTTGAGCCTCTACCTGTTTTTTTCCTGGAAGACTCTCTTAAGACTAATACAGTTCAGGGGCCGGCGAGATGGTTCAGTGGTCTAAAGCGCCTGCTTAGGAGGGCTCAGGCGATGGCGGGGACTGCAGTTCGATCCCCGGCACCACATGCTGCGCCAGCGCCACCACCAGGGCAGGCTGAGCCAGCCACAAAATGAATGGATGAAGAAACAAACAAACACAACAAGCAAATAAATAAATAAAATTTAAAAAAAAAAAAAAAAAGACTAATACAGTTCAGTGTAACTACCAGGTAACTACACTCCAGGGTTCCTTGAGGCCCCTCCTTTTCCCAATGCCAGGCATAGGGCTTCTCTCCAACCAAAATTGGCAGATTAATTTCACCCACATGCCATTGGTACAAAAGTTAAGGTATCTTTTAGTCTGGATTGACACCTTCACTGGGTGAGTAGAGGCTTGTATGACCAGTTCAGAAAAAAACCTTTCAGGCCAGTGGGTGAGATAGCTCAGTGGTCTAAAGTACCTGTTTAGGCAAGCTTAGGCAACCACAGGGACCACGGCTGGATCCCCAGCACCACATGCTAGGACAGCCCCACCTCCCCAGGGCAGGCTGAGCTGGCCATTACATAAATAAAGTTTAAAACACACTAAATCATGTGAGATTAGCCAAATCTGGCCAGATTATTAAATAAATGAATAAATAAATAGAAAGAAAGAAAGAAACCCTTCCAACAGTCACTAACTCTCTCCTCACTTACATAATCCCCCAATTTGGCCTCCCTGCCTCCATTCAGCCAGATAATGGTCCAGCCTTATAAACCAGGTTATACAAGAAATGTCTAAGTCATTAGGGACCCAGTGGAATTTGCATCCTTCCTATGGCTCTCAGTCCCCAGGTAAAATAGAGGGAGTTAACAGTCTACTTAAAGCCCATTCTAGTAACCTAACACTCCAGCTATACAAAGACTGGATCTCTCTACTCCTAACTACTTTTTAAAGAGTTTGCTGTAGTACTAGAAAGCTCATTGGTTATAGTTCATTTAAACTTGTATACAGACACACCTTTCTCCTTGGGCCAAACCTCAGCCCAGAGACAAGCCCTACTGGAGATTATTTGCCAGTTTTACAACAGGTAAAAACAAAATGAGCTTGGACTGCAGGCCTCCGCCCCTCCACCAGAACTCAGCTCCTGTGAACAGCAGCTCTGACTGCCCGACCGACCAGCAGGTGTGCAGGTAAGGCCTCTCAACTTGCAGCCCCCATACCACCACCCAAACTCTGCACCCACCCACAGCTTCTGATTGGCAAGCATGTAGGCAGGAACATTGGCCTGCACCCTTGCACCACCGAACTTCTACCTTGCCCAAAACCCAGCTCTGGCATCTGCTGCAGAGCTCTGCAGAAGAATTCCCTGCAGAGAGACTGGGGTTCAGACCCTTCCAGCTAACCCAGGAGCTGAGCATCTTGCCAGAAGAGCACAGCAGGCTCTCATCCAAAAACCACAGCAGGAAGAAGGTGAGAACAGCAGCCAGACCCAGCCAGGCACAACTGAACAAGATCAAACTTGGTAGATCCAGACCCAAATTTCAGTAGGCGTTAATGGCATAACTTCACCAAAGGCCAGAGATCATTGCTATACAGAATGATACAGACAAGGAGCAAAATGCAATCTCAGGTAGCAAGCCCACTCAGAACAAAACCAGGAGACACTACCATAGAAGAAAATAGGAATTGCACAGCTGAAATCTCTGAATTAGTAGCATCTGAAGTAAACGAAGTA
>PVKN010003846.1:0-35568 GCA_004027915.1 Capromys pilorides | reverse complement strand
AAAACTCATGCTGGATGGTGACAGAAATAAAGATGGGAAGATAAGTTTTGATGAATTTGTTTATGTAAGTATGTGAAAGTCCAGAGTTACTGGAAATAATTAAGTATTCCTTTGTCTAGTGGGACCTGATAAATAATGTTATGTAAACTTGCTCAATAGGCCACATTATTCCCTATATAACTAGTAACATCTTTGTTGTGCTGCCCACTCAATTTGATTAGTTCTTTTAGCCACTAAATATCATAAAAGAATTGAGGAAAGGAACAAAGATAGAACACAATGGTCGCTGTGTAAGGTGAACAGATTCTAGGGGCATCATTACGGGGCATCCTTCAAGGCGCTAAATGCCATCCTTGAAGCATTCCTTCTTTCTCCTGCAGTGAATGCTATACTCCACAGTGTTAATGATACACTCTGACTCACAGTCTTAGAAGCTTCCTAAGTTAAACCTTCTGATTAAAAAAATGCTTTCTCCTCCTGTGGTAGTGGTATTTAAGTCTACCATTTTCTCTAGGGCAATCATTTTGATAATTAAATGTTAGAAGCATATCTTTTTAGCCCATTGGAAGAGGCATTTAAATTTTTTGAGTATTTTTCTCTAGTGTCATCAAATGTGCCTCAAGATTCCAAGCTGGTTTTACAACTCTCTTAACCCCTCCTCTTACACTTAGTTTAGAGTTTTGTGTTCAGTGCTTGGAAAGCCTATGTGTAGCAGGCACTTGGTTCTCTATCAAAGCCCATCTCTTTCAGATGCTAGATTTTTCTAGAGTTCTGCCATTTTCAGTTTCTATTGATTGACAGGCTATTTGATATATAAAGACTATCTATCACTTCTCTCAACTAAGAACATCATTAAGAATTTGTGTATGTATTTATTAGTAACTTAAGGCTGAGTTGGGTTACATCTTA
Source organism: Capromys pilorides (assembly GCA_004027915.1). Taxonomy (NCBI): domain Eukaryota; kingdom Metazoa; phylum Chordata; class Mammalia; order Rodentia; family Capromyidae; genus Capromys; species Capromys pilorides. Next base: position 34,659 of record PVKN010003846.1, on the reverse strand, counting down.
TTAGAGACTCCTCTTACTATATATTGCAAGCTAAAAGCTAGTGCCACTATTACTTGTCATCAACTTCCTAGCATTTCTGTCATCCTTTTCCTGGTTTATTTCTGCCCCAAGACACTTGCAATTATAATCTATTATCCTATTCATGTGGCTCTCTGTGGGAAGTGAAATTTTAGTTTATACTCCCTCTCTAATTAAGAGTTAATTCCTTTAAACTGCTCTAGAAGATCAAGAAGAGAATTGACTGAGTAATGATGTCTAGTCAGCTATCAGCATTTTGTCCGAGTATTATTGTCTTAAAAATGTAGACTTGTGTCATAATTGTAACGATATAGTTCTTGCCATTTTTTCTTTTGAAATACTGATTTCCTCCCACTATTTTTGTCTCCAGTTATGACCAAAGGCTTTTGTTTTGAATTCTGTGTTCAATAGTAAGTTGCAGTTGGTTTGCACTTTGAGCACTTGCATGCCCTCCGATGTATAACCTGCTTCCTTTGTGACTGCATGTTTAATTGTAAATGTAAAGAGCTCCACGTAGCAGGGAACTCTGACTGATTAGTTTTGGTACAAATAAAGTATGAGGACAGTTTAGTTAGCCAAGAAACAAGGAGTGTGTTATCTTGATAGATATTAGTTTGAGGGAAGGAAAATAAACATGTCCTTTCTTTCTTTATTTATTTGTTTGTTTGCTTGTTGTGTTTGTTTGTTTCTTTTTATTTATTCATTTTGTGGCTGGCTCAGCCTGCCCTGGTGGTGGCGATGGCGCAGCATGTGGTGCCGGGGATCGAACTGCAGTCCCCGCAGTTGCCTGAGCCCTCCCAAGCAGGCGCTTTAGACCACTGAACCATCGCGCCAGCTCAATAAACATGTTCTTGCATGACAGGTTTTTGATGGTTTTTTTTAATTGTAGCCTAGGACATATTACTTGTAAACCAAGCTACAAACAAAATTCATTTATATTAATCTTGGAGAACACATACAGCAGAAAAGACCAAAATGAAATATGAACTTCAAATGTAAAAAAATAAACAGCTTGTTTTTGTCTCTTCTAAGTATTTCATAATGATATTACTAAGTTTTTATGCTTAAAAAAGGCATATTTTTCACTTTTAAAATGTTGGTATGGCAATAAGTTCTTTGGCAGAAGTGACTATTGAATTTTTATTTTCATCATGAGAACTTGTGCTTGAATGACGATAGTAAGTTTTTTACCTTTTTAAGGAATTTTGCTAATTGTACTGGGTTCCCAGTTTTAAATAACTTAATATGTACAGCATCAGTAAAGTGCATAGAACAGTGCTAGGCATATAGCTGATGGGATGGTTCTTTCTGTTATTCATTCATTCACTCATTCAGAGACGGGCATCTCACTACATTGCCTAGGCTTGACCCAAACTTCTGGCCTAAAGTGATCTTCCTGCCTAGCTTCCTTAGTAGCTGGCACTGTAGGCCTGTGCTACCATACCCAGCTATGTTTATTTCTTGAGATTGGGCCTTGAGCTCGAAATCCTCCTGCCTCAGCCTCAAAAGTGCTGGAATTACAAGCATGCGCCACTATGCTTGGCAGCTCTGGCTACTATTTTTCATAAGAAGTATTCTTTTTCCAATTATATGCTTAAAACAAATCAGAGAGGGAGGGAGGGAGGGAGGAAGAGAGAGAGAGGGGGGGGGACAGGGAGAGAGGGAGAGAGGGAGAGAGAAATTCTAACCTGCTCCTTTGGAAATAAGCCGCAAACAGTGGAAACCAGTTGAGGCCTTTTTTTTCCTCCAAGCTCGGCTGAAATCTTTCCTTCTTAAGTCATATGCTTCTGGATTGTTTTGGTTTGGCCACAAGGCCTGTGCCAGCTAACTTTGGGGTCACAAGGAGCTAGATGGTTGCTGCTGAGCTTCTTTTGGGGAGAGCCAGTGAAACTTACAAAAGGAGTAAGAAATATACATTCCACAAAAGAGACAGGAAAGAGTGTCAGCAATCAGAGAGAATGCTGCTGCCTGCAGAGAACACCAGGAGTTTCACCACACATGACAAAGCAAGTGCTTCCTCGGAGGGGGAGACAGCACACAACAGTGAGCTCATTAGGGTCACGGCGGCAGCTTTTGAAAAGATTCAGTGAGAAAATGGCAGCACAGTGCTCTGCCTCGTGCTGTCTCCGGTTTCTGAGATTCTCATTAAGCCAAAGCATATACTCCGTAGCTTTATCATCCATTCTACCAGTGTACTTGCTGGAGTAGAAAGGAAAATGCAGATTCATATGCAGTGAAGCCACTTGCGAGGCAGGCAGATTTTCAATTCTGATCATTTGGAAAAATTTTACATCTAAAAAGCAGAGGGAGATACTATGAAATGGAACATTTCAGCTTAGCTGAAAGAATTTAAAAATATGCAGAGCCACATGTAGTGGTTTATGCTTATAATAAGAGCTAACTCAGGAAGCTGAGACAGGAGGATTTAAAGTTTAAGGCTAGTCTGAGCAACTTAAAAGAGAACCTGTCTCCAAAAAGTCTTTTTAAAGACGGGATATATCTCAACCTCAGAACATTCCTGGCTTCAATACAAAGTACCACTTACGCCAGACGTGGTGGCGCATGCCTGTAATCCCAGCACTTGGGAGACTGAGGCAGGAGGATCAGTGCAAGTTCGAGACCAGCCTGGGCTACAAAAGGGAGATCAAGGCCAGCCTGAACTGCATAGTGGGACCCTGTCTCAAAAAGACAAAAAAAAAAAAAAGTACTACTTAATTTGAAAAGAGATGTAGTGGGTGAGTGTCTTAGTTACTCTTCTTTCATTGCTGGGACAAACACCTGACACTCAAATTAGGGAAGGAAAGGTTATTTTGCTCATAGTTACTGGACCTTTCAGTCCATATTCAGCTGGCTCCAAGGCAGAGTGGCACATGGCAGAGGGCAACCTTTCATGGCAGCAGCCAAGAGCAAGAGCTAAAAACAAGGGAGCAAAGGCAGAGCTAGCAACATCTCAAGCAGCTAACATCTTTTCCTTCCTTACACTGAAATGGAAATCACCTGCTCCAGGGGAGGCACAGCACCCACACCCACAATAATCAATCACAAACTCCAGAAGCCACCTCAGCTCCTTGACTACATGAGGCTTTGGCGGGACACCTATACACAAACCATAACAGTGGGGATATAGCTCACTACTAGGGCATGCACTTAGCATGCATGGGGCCCTAGGTTCAGTCCCCAACATTGCAGACACAAACACGCGCAGTCCACATGATGTAACTTTGAAAAGACAATTGAAAATTAACATTTAATTGCAACTTTATTCATTATTCCCGAGCATGAAGAGTTTATTTGCATTAGGTTGGACTAAGAAAAAATAGGATAGACATTCTTTTGTGTTTGAGTTACTCCACATTTCCATGTCGTACACAAATTTGAATTTCTCTTTCAGCTGAATTTGTCATCACTGAAACCACCTAATTTTCAGAAGTAAATGATGCTTGAAGTAAAAACACCCATAGTAAAAAAAAAATCACTTTTTATGTCTCATTCTGTGTCAGTAACTTTTTGTAATTGCAATGATTTATGGTATATCAGATATGAGGAAATACACACCTATCAGATTTTAATTTACTCGATAATGTTTTACTAAACAAAGTAGAGTTCAGAATAAGGTAGACTAGTAAATTCTGTCTTTTCCCTAAGTGGGTGCATTCTTACCAAAGGGGAAATTATGGGACTAAAATCCACTGTAGTTAAGGCTTTGCTTCACCCTCACATAGCTGTTTGGTTGTATAATCTTGGCTTGGAAGTTTAAGACAAATCAAATGAAATGAAGGTTTGACTGAAAAAAAAAATTAGATTATAAATAAAAACTTTAATAATTGTAAAGTTACTTCAGCTGCATGGCACTTACTGGCCCAACAGTTGCTATAATACCTATAGTGGAGGAAAGGCAATTTTATTGGTCATATGCAGTATTTCGAGGAGTTAATGTGCATGTGTGTATATGTATATAGACATAGGTACATACACACTCATCGAGTCTACAATATTGCTTTTAAAATTACAGTTATTGCAGAAAACCAGCTGTGGAAACTTAAGCTTGATTTTATAAAGATTGTTGCTTACTGTTTTCCTAAATAAAATTGTTTATAGGCCAAGTATAATGGTACATGCCCTTAATTCCAGTACAATGGGAGGTTGATGGAAGAGGATCTTAAGTTCAAGCCCAGCCTGGACAACTTCGCAAGACCCCCTCTAAAAAAAATAGAAAAAGCCTTAGGCTTAGGATATAGCTCAGTTCAGAGACACTGAGTTCATTTTCCAATACCAGACACACACACACACACACACACACACACACACACACACACACACACATTTATAGATTCAAGAAAACTGATAATTTAGAAAAGATCATAATGATGCGAAAAGATCACTTTGTGCTAGGGCCACTGACCACATTTCTACCAGTGAGCAATTTTTTTACCAGTTATAAAAGTTCCTTTCTAGGGACCCTGCTAGAAAGACTAAATATTAGAAGACCTCAGTACAGTGTTGTACAAGGCTGTCACATGACCTAGATTTCTCCAACTTGACCCCCTTCTATGAGCCTCAACCAAAGGCTATGATGCCCTAGGATGAGTATGCAGATTCATTTGTCATCAACACTAAACGCCTTTGGGTTATTTTCCATTTGTTCAATGAGTTTTCATTATATTCTTTCAAGTTTCTTTCAATAAGTACCCTTAAACGACATGAGGAGATAGCTCAGTGGAATAAGTGCTTGCTTGGCAAGCTCAAGGTCCTGAGTTCAGTCCCTGCTCCCACCAAAAAAAAAAAAAAAAACAAAGTCTCCAACATGCTTATTTTTTGTACCTGATTAAAAATGAATTGTGAGTCAACTAAATTATTTTAATTGGTAGATTTTCCAAGAGGTAAAAAGCAGTGATATCGCTAAAACTTTCCGCAAAGCAATCAACAGGAAAGAAGGGATTTGTGCTCTTGGAGGAACTTCAGAGCTGTCCAGCGAAGGAACACAGCATTCATACTCAGGTAATAGGGTCACTTGCTTTCCACTATTGCAATGCACTAAGAAAGGGAGATGCCATTATGTCATAGAGGGGCTGTAGATGTGCTGTTGGACTAATACTGCATTACGAGTACTGTAGGCACTTATTACATGGCTTTGTTAGTGTATAAGATATTATGCAATACATATAACAATACTTTATTGCTCAGCATTACTATAAATGTAATTTTTTTTATGGCCAGTTCAGCCTGCCCTAGGGGTGGGGCTGGCACAGCATGTGGTGCCGGGAATCGAACTGCAGTCCCTGTGGTTGCCTAAGCTTTCCTAAGCAGGCGCTTTAGACTGCTGAACCATCTCACTGGCCCACTATAAATGTAATTTTGAAGAATTTTGTAACTAATTTGTCTGAGGGCCAGTTAACCTGTTAGGTTCATTAATGTTTTGATTCCTGATTTCTTTGTTGTATCCAGCCCTGCGGGTTTCCAAAGACACATTAGCTTTTAACCCTGATGTATAAATTTTGTAGGCTTTGAAGTTAAAAATTAACCTGAAGTATGAACTAATTTTTTTATTTAATGTAACTTTAGAGGAAGAAAAATATGCTTTTGTTAACTGGATAAACAAAGCTTTGGAGAATGATCCTGATTGTAGACATGTTATACCAATGAACCCAAATACTGATGACCTGTTCAAAGCTGTTGGTGATGGAATTGTGCTTTGGTAAGATTGTAGCTTGTTTTGCATCCAGATTTCCAAAAATAGCCTTCCATGTAATTAATATATTTGTTTCTGGACACTTGACAGCTTCCCATCAGGAAATCCACGGGAAAATTAACAGGTTCTACCTTTTTCATTTCATCTCTTAAGTCTGTCCATAAATATAAAACTCTGAGGCATAAACTGGGAGATTTTTTGTGGGACAAAGATCTCAGCATCCAGTTTTTTGTCTCATTTAGCAAGCAGAACATTATAACTTTGTTGAACTTAAGTGGGTCAGTATCTATTTATTCTGAAGTACTATCTCTTCTAAAGGGAAAAAAGAGACTACCCATCAGTTCTCACTCTCCAGTGACCTATTTCTGAAAAATGCTCTTGTCACTGCTGCTTCCTCAGAGCTTGTAGCTTTAACAGAAATGCTATAAGATTATCAACACTCTCTGTCACTGCTCCTATTTACAGAGGCAGTGTAGCACCACAGAGGTTAAGATCATGCTTCATAATATGTGCGCCTGGGTTCATATTCAAACCTTGACTCTCCATAGTTGTCTAGATGTGATCCAATAGGTTGCCCCCTTTGCATTTCAGTGGCCATCTGTTATGATTCCCATGGTGTTGTTTAGATTAAGCATCCCTAATACAAAAATCTGATCTCTGAAGTGCTCTACAATCTGAAATGTCAAGCTCTGACATGACACCACAAGTGAATAATTTCACACTTGACCTCCTAAGGCAGTTCCTAGCCAAAATGGAGGTACACTAAAAATACTGTATAAAATTACCTTCTGGGCTCGGGATGTAACTCAGTGGTACAGTGCTTGCCTGTTACATGAGAGGCCCTGGTTTTGATCCTGAGCACCGTACAACATTAAAATAAAAATTGCCTTCAGGCTATATGTATGAGGTGTACATGATGTATAAAATCAAATTTGTTTGCAATTGAATCCAATCCCAGAAATCTCTGTCTCTCTGACATACATATGATGCAATACATATAATGATGGGCTTTATTACATGGGGTTCTATACTAATATAAATGTAATTTTTAAAGAATTTTGCAAATATATAGCTATATCTCAACATCTGAAATGTTTCTAGACCCAAGTATTTCAGAAGGTTTGCTTGCTGCACAGCATTAAGTTGCTACCTATAGAGTGCCTACAACAAGACAATAGATACATTTCAGATGATACTATAGTGTATGACTTTCCTCAGTTTACAATAAGGTCATTTTGGTTGTTGGAAAAGCTGATTTTACAAGTGTGAGATAGCACCTTTGTATCCATCTATATGCAATAGAAATAACATGCCACTTATTTTAATAGAGATAACTATGCAGAACTATTTAATATTTAAAATGTTTGAGATTTGGGGCCGAGGATATAGCTCAGGGGCCCAGCATCCACCTAGCAAGGCAAGGTGATGAGTTAGACTCCTGGCAACCAAAACAAAAAAAAAATTTTTGCAAAGTTTTTTATATGCAGAATAAAATTTGTCAGAGAAGTATTATAAACAACTAAAATGTTAGATTTTTACTCTACTTTTTCTCAAATGAGGTTGGGGATATAGCTCAGTGGTGCGGTACCTGTTTTGCATGTACAAGACCATGGGTTCCATCCCCAGCACTACAATAAAATGATATATTCTCAGCCCTGGCCTTTCTTTGGTTTTGGGTTTTGTATACACAGTTTTTTTGTTGTTGTTGTTTTGTTTTTTACCTTATGGCTGGCTCAGCCTGCCCTGGGGGTGGGGCTAGCACAGCATGTGATGCCAGGGATCGAAGCACAGTCCCTGCAGCCACCTAAGCTTTCCTAAGCAGGCGCCTTAGACCGCTGAGCCATCCCACTGACCCCTGTATACACAGTTTTTTATGATCAAACTCTCCTCTTGAAATTATTGTAGATTGCTTGAAAATGCCTTATGATAATAAGCCTTACAATAGTTATGAATATTTAGTGTCTACAAGTAAATCAAATCTTATTTTTATTTCAGTAAAATGATCAATCTTTCAGTTCCTGATACCATTGATGAAAGAGCAATCAACAAAAAGAAGCTTACACCCTTCATCATCCAGGTGTGCGCTGTTCTTCTCCCCTCCCTAGCCCACAACCTATTGTTTTGCGACAGAGGTCTGCACTCTGTGCGCTCTTTGTGACTCAGTCTTCCTACCACAACTTTGAATTGGGGATTAGCATTCAGATTTCATGAAGTCCGCTAGAACTTCAGTTTCGTAGCTTACTTAAGGTTCATACTGAAAGCGAGGCTCAAATAGCCACCTAACGCCAAAGCCCTGTTCTTCTCATCATATAATTGTTCAAATGTTGCAAAATGAAGCAAAGCCATTTACACTCTTAATTAACTGACTTGCACAGGGAATAGAGCATTTTTCTTTTCCATGAAGTATTAGGCTGTTTACAAGACTTCCTCAGACAAGAACACCTCTTGGCGTGTGGAGATTGACGTTTAGGACTTGGGTACATGTCATACTGTTAGGCTGTCTTTCAAAATTTTTAGTAGCATGACACTATTTATAAGTATATATTTATGCTAGTCCCAGGCATTTTCTTTTGTATCGGTGTATTTCAGAAAAACAAAAGCACCAAATTCCTATGGAATTCTGCAAAAGATAACAGCAATAATACAGATTTGTTTTAGTGATGCTACTTAGTACTGAAATCTGGAACTTATTTTCTGTGAATTATAAGTGGGTGAAATAAAGGATGTTAGTTTCCTCATTGAGGGTTATTGTCAGTGAAGGGAGAAGTAGACTGAAAAAAAAAAAAATGGAAAGGTCAAGAAGTGACTACATAATTTGCCTTTCTTATAGGAAAATTTGAACTTGGCACTGAACTCTGCTTCTGCCATTGGGTGTCACGTTGTGAATATCGGCGCAGAGGATTTGCGAGCTGGGAAACCTCATCTGGTTTTGGGACTGCTGTGGCAGATCATTAAGATTGGTTTGTTCGCCGACATTGAGTTAAGCAGGAATGAAGGTAATAAAGCATGGTCATTGTTTTGAAAGTTGTTTATTGGTTATTTTTCTGCCCATACAGTCTGTCACGCTTTCACTTAATTGAGGTGATCACATAACTAGAATTAACAAAGGTGATGCCATAGAGTTCTTCAAGAAAACAGCCTATTTAAAAAATAAGGACCGGTGAGATGGCTCAGTGGTGTAAAGAGGCTGCTTAGATAAGTTTAGGCAGCCGCAGGGACCACGGTTCGATCCCCAGCACAACATGCTTGCCAGCCCCACCCCCAGGTCAGGCTGAGCCAACTATTAAAAAACAATAATAAAATGAAAAAAAATAAAAGAAAAAACAGCCTATTGTAGTTCTCTTCTTTAGTCATAACTCACATTTGCCTGGCACTTTCAATTTTATTTGACAGTAAATATCCAATAGCACACAGAGGTTAGTGAACTTTATCAAAACCCCCAAACTTGGTATCCTTTGCTAATTTCTTCACACAGCCCCCACCCCATCACCATTGGATGCTATTTTGCTTTTTCACTCCCACCCCCCCCCACACACACTTTTTTAATGATTGTGCAGGTCAGTGGGCTTCATTTTGGCAGATTCACACATGCACAGAACATACTTTATTTCTCTCCCATAAACCCCCTCGACACTTCTTCCCCACAGTGGGACATTTTGGGGAAATTTGAATTCATATGTTTTGCTCATATCCATCCACCCTATTGCCTACTGTTGTACCCCTCTTCTTCCCTCTTAGTCCTTTTTTGTCTAATAATTATCTCCTTTTACTTTCTTACCAGTTACTTTTAATACCTTTCATATTCTATCATAAATTTAGACCTCTTGCAAAATTTTTTAACCTACTTTTGATGGTCCTACATTTTCTGAGCCAGCAAAAACATCCTTTTTATAACACAGACTTTAATGTTACACATTAACTTATAGAATATATACGTATATCTAATTAACAAAATTGTTACTAGGTTTTGGAAGTAATATATCACTCTCTCCATATAAAAGTTGTATTTTCGGGGTTGGGAAGATAGCTCAGTAGAATAAATGCTTGCCTGGCAAGTGCAAGGGCCTGAGTTCGATCCCTGGTTCCCTGGGGGGGAAAAAAAGTTGTATTTTCCTTTCCACATAAATTTTTTTTTCTTTTTGGGAACTGGGGATCAAACTCAGCACCTTTCACTTGCCAGGCAGGCTCTTGTGCCCCTGAGCTATCTCCCCGGCCCTCCATATAAAAATTTTAAATGTCAGTTAGTACAAGGTCTACCCAGCATGTGCAAAACCCTGGATTTGATCTCTAGCACTGTACCAAAGAATAAAAAATGTTAAGCACCACCCTAAATACTCATTTCATTCCAGAGACCTTTAGCATCACATCTCAAACCTCAATTACTTTTGGAAAAGAGCATATACTGGAAATTTTCAGTATTTTTAATATCTCACGATATCTGCTAAATCTTATTTGGCACCTTTATACATAGTAAGGTTTTTGGTTTGGTTTTTCACTTTCCAGCCACTGTTACATTTACATTTTTCAATCCTGTGATTGTCTTTTGTTTGTGTTTTGTGTTTTGAGACCAAGTCTTGCTATTTTGCCCAGTTTGGTCTTGAACCTTTGGGCCCACGTGATCCTCCAAGTAGCTGGATGGTAGATGCATACTCCTCACCCTCACTGATGCTCTGCTCATAGATGAATATAATTGTTCTAACTGCTAGCTTCACAGTGCTGTTAGCCTTGCCCAAAGGCCTTAAAGGAAAGAGGAAACAGCATAAAATGACATTAGCTTAGTTAGTAAATCAGGTGCATAAACATTGACGTATTGGGGCTCTGGATCAATGGTCAAGTTATGCTGCTCTTGCTTGAATCTCTGATGAGCACTATAGTGACAGGCATCTACTGAAAAGGCATTGTCCTGTCTAGATAGTGTTTGGACCTCTTCAGAAATCAGACAGTTCAGTCTTGTCCAATATCAATATCTTTTCATTTTATGGAAAGTAATGTTCCATAAGGACTATACATTTTCTTAAAACAGTATTTAAATTTAGTTCTCTGTGAACACTCAGCAAGCTTTTATGTTATCTATGGAATGCTTTGCTTAAAAAACAAAAAAGAACTAAAAATAAAGAGCTTTGCTTTGGAGCCAGGGATATAACTCAGTGGCAGAACATATGTTTTCATGTGTGAGACCACGGGTTCAAAAAAAGAAAATGCAAAGATCTGCTTCTTTCACACATTAAAACCAAAATTATTGAACAACCCTCCTTTTGAAATAGGTTCAATTTGTCAAGAATTAACTGATTAATTATGCTTAAACATAAATAAGAGCCAGGCATGGTGGTGCACGCCTATAATCCCAGCACTGAGGCAGGAGGATTAGTGCGAGTTCTAGACCAGCCTGGGCTACAAAAGTGAGCTCAAGCCCAGCCTGAACTGTATAGCGAGACTCTTGTCTCAAAAAGACAAAAAAAAAAACACCATAAATAAGAAAAATGTATGTAGACATAGAACAGGGTAAAAGACATTAAACTAAAAATCTCTAGCATTATTTGAAATTTAGAATAGGAAGAATAATAAAATAATAACTTACATAATTATTCTGCATTCTCATAATATGTCTTAGTATTACCCTTGTTTAGTAATTATCTACATATCTGCTTATCTTTTGATTAGACTGAGTATTTTGAAACCAGGAACTATGTCATACTATTTTTTCTGTCTTTATTACTTAACATGGTGTCAAAAGAAGGAGCCGTGACCATTATCATAATGCGTACTGATTGTGGGACTTTCTTCTTTCCAGCCTTGGCTGCCTTGCTTCGTGATGGTGAGACTTTGGAAGAGCTTATGAAATTGTCTCCAGAAGAGCTTCTGCTTAGATGGGCAAACTTTCATTTGGAAAACTCAGGCTGGCAAAAAATCAACAACTTTAGTGCTGACATCAAGGTAACTGCAGAGCACTCTTTAACACCTTTGAGGGATACAATGGTGTGGGGATTTTATCCCATTTTAACAGAGAAATTGCTAATATATCACCAAGCCTTGCTGCTCCTTGGCCCCAGTGAGAGATTTTTTTTATTTTTTATTTATTTAATTTTTTTTACAAGAGCAAAATGTACTTTTATTTTCCATTAGTTTAAATTCATGACAATACAGCATCACACGGATTCGGCATCCGGTGGCCTTAGCAGGAAGGTTGCTTTGAAACTTGGCACAATCCATGCCGCTGTTTCTGTGGGCCCGAGTTCTTTTTCCCCAGATAACTCTGGCTTTGTTTGGTTTGCCACCTGGAGTAACTGTTATTTTTCCTTTGTACACTTCAGCACATCTCTTGCCCAAGTAGAATTCAATTTCATCCCAGGCATAAACACCTTCAATTTTACAAAGAGCTGTACATTCCCTCTGATTCCAGAGACCCCACTTATAGCCAGCAAAAATGGCCTTGTACCACAGTCTTCCAGACACATTTGCCTGTTAGAAGTCCTGCTCCCAGCAGGCCTCCCCAGACTCCAAGATGGCAGGAAAAAAAAAAGTGATGTTTTGTTTTTTACTTAGTTGTGTTTATTATTTTGCAAAGATAGAGACAGAACCAATGAAGAGCCTTGTGCTTGTTAAATAAGCACTCTGTCATTGAGCTACATCCCCAACTCTACTGACGGTAAACTTCAGGATGGAAGTAGAGCCATATAAGGAGCAAGAGCAATAGACCTAGGAGAAGGACCTCAAGATCCCTGTCACACACCCTGCTACCACCATGCCATGGTGCTGAGGATTGAAAATGAGACCTTCACACTGAGCTACATCCCTCAGTTCTTTCATACTTTTTGACCATCATGCTAAGTCACTAAATTGCTCAGACTGGGCTGGAACTTGCAGTCTTCCTACCTCAGCAACCCAGAGTGCTAGGATTCCTGTCACCTTCCTAATTTCATGTCTCTCTTGTTATATATTTCAGACATTTAGTTTCTTGAGGGAGTGCTAAGAGCTTGTTTATGTCTATTTCTCCTACCTCAGCCCCTGCCCCAGTACCCTTTCCATTAAGGTATACCTCTAACACAATACTTGTTACATAAAAGCCCCTCACACAGGCTTTCTGCAGTCATGGTGCATGTTTGTGATTCCAGTACTCTGGAAGGCAAGAGGATTGCAAGTTTCAGCTCAGCCTGGGCTGCTTAGCAACTTGGTAAAACTCTTTCTGAAATTTAAAAAAGGCTGGGGATGTAACTTGGTGCAAAGGCCCCAGGTTCAATCTCCACTACCATAACTATTTAAAAAAACAAGAAACCCTTCACGTAGTTCTTGTATCAAATTTGAATTTTGACACTCACTACTCACCATAGTGCCTTGTGCTTCTCATGCATAAAAAGACCAAATTATCGTTAGACATATACAGTTGACCCTCCAAATCCTTGGGTTCTGCATCCATGGATTGACTATGAGGGTACAAGTTACATCTGTACTGACCATGCAGACTTTTTTCCTTGTTACTACTTGCTAAATAATGCAATAGAAAAACTACTCACATTGCATTTGAACTATATTTAATGCATGATTTAAAGTGTCTGGGAGCCAGGTCTGATGGCAAACTTATTATAATGTAATCCCCCAAAATCTAGGAGGCTAAGACAAGAGGATAACAAGGTCAAGCACAGCCTGGGAAATCCAGTTACTTAGTATGACCCTGATTCACAGTAAATTTAAAATGAATAAATAAATACCTGGGATTGGCCAGTGAGATGGTTCAGTGGTCTAAAGTGCCTGCTTAGGAAAGCTCAGGCAACTGCAGGGACTGCGGTTCGATCCCCGGCACCACATGCTGCACCAGCCCCACCGCCAGGGCAGGCTGAGCCAGCCACAAAATAAATAAATAAACAAACAAACAAACAAACAAAAAGAAAGAAAAGAAAAGAAAAGAAAAAGAAATACCTTTAAAAAAAAAATACCTGGGATACAGCTCAGTGCAAATGCCCTGGGTTCAAAACTCAGTACTGCAGTAAATAAAATGAAATGCTTTATGCGCTTACATTATAGCAAATGCTGCACCATTTTACAAGAGGACTTGAGCTTTGAAGATTTTGGTGTCCTCAGGGTAGACAGAAGGAGTTGTCCTGGAACACACTCCCCACAGTGCTAATACAGAACTGTGTGGTTCCATTTTCAACTCTTGAAACTCCAGATGTGAAGATACAAGGAAATAACTTGAGAATTTTGTCTATACTTTTGGCAGTAAGGAGAATCAAACCCAGGAGTGCTTACCATTGAGTTACATCCCCTTACAGCTCCAGCCGTTCTTTATGTTTTAGGATGAGATGTTGCCAAGTCATCTGGGCTGGCCTCAAATTTTTAATTCCCTTGCCCCAGACTTGCGAGTATTTGGGATGCTAGGTGTGCATCATAGCACAAGGCAACCTTGAGTGTTTCTACCAAAGGTCTATGACCATTACTCTATGAAAACAGTACCCTGTGATCAAATCCACTTGTACAGAGCTGAGAGGAAACAAGATACTTGCTCTAGCTATTTTATCAGTGAAAATTAAAGATCTTGGGGCCGGCAAGATGGTTCAGCAGTCTAAAGCACCTGCTTAGGAAAACTTAGGAACTGAAAGGACTGCAGTTCGATCCCCAGCACCACATGCTGTGCCAGCCCCATCCCCAGGGCAGGCTGAGCCAGCTATAATACAAAAGTATATAAATAAATAAAATTTTAAAAAAAGAAAGAAAATTAAAGATCTTTGTGAATTAGAAGACTCTCTCTCTTGACTTATCCAACATTTTAAATCCTTTTTTGCATTATAAGTGCCTGAAAACCATTTATAAATGGAATTCATGTATCAGGATATACTTTAAAGATGCAAGATGGAATTTATTTTTTCAGTGAAAGCCTATTTTGAATATTTGTAAAAAGTAAAGAGTTTTGATAATGCGAAAATGAATTTCCAATTTATTTATACTCAAATTCCAATTTTTCCCAGTCAAGTGGCTTTCAGAGTAGTAAATACAGAACTCTACTGCATCTGCTCTTCACCTGCTCTTCTCAAGTGTGTAGGACTCAACTATGAGCTGTGTGTGTACCTTCAGTGACTGGACGTGAAGGCGCTGCACATCTGTGATGTGCTGCTCCTTAGATGGGTAAACCCTGTGCCTTCCTAATGAGGTGATATTGGCCAGCATTTCATAAATTTCTTTGAAAAGACTTTCATCCAATGATTTTACCCTGTCTTTCCTTTTTCTCTTCTATTGAAGACAGAATCCCAGGCCTCGTATGTGATAGGCAAATAAATATTCTGCTACTAAGCTATATCCTCAACCTGATTTTCCCCATTCTTAACACCACTGATGGCAACAAATTTCAAACTCCCTTTGTAGCAGGTACAGCACAGTTTTCTGGGAAGATTCCAAGAAGGTCTAGGGTTAGATGCAGTAATCCACACTGAACAGCTCACAAATGTGCATGTGTGAGGATGCACATTTTCTTCCAGGTTTATTGTGAGAAGCTTTCTTTTGGAGTTTATCAAGGCCCAGTAATAGAAAACTTCTATCACTGAACAGGTGACGGCTTAGGCATCTTGACTTAAGTGCTTGTCCTCTAGTATTCTATATAGCAGAATTTTACTTGATGCTGGCAAAGACACTTAGCATTGACACTAATATGGTGTGTTCAGTGGAGTTTCCATGCAGCCTATTTCATGCACCCCACTCCCAAATGAGCAGCTCCTCTTTGTTTTATGTGTTCAGTAGTTCAGGAACTTAAAAAAAGAAGGCCTGGGGCTGTGGGTACATTGCTCAGTGGTGGAAGACTTGCCTAGCACGTGTGAGGCCCTGGTTTCTATCTCCAGCACTGCATAGGGCCAGGGCCCAGGGGATGGAGGTAACGAGCTTATTTGATTATATATATTCCAGTCTTTAAAAGTTATTTTACCAACTGAAGTGTTTCTCATTTAAGACATTATGTCATTTATAGTTAAATATTAACTATACCCTTTTAATATAGCAGATCTCTTTTCCACAGGTTATGGTATATATTGGATTCTGTAATGATATAACCTGTTTATTTTCTCTTTTCTTATGCTTCCTGGATTTCTGCTGTACTATTTTTTCATGTTTGTTTTATCATTCAAGCTTGTTGACTTCAGTAATTCAGTGAAGGTACAGAAATATTTATTAGCACTTTTTTAAATCAATGACTTTAATAAGTTGTAAAGTCATGTCAAAATCCAGCTCATCTATACTGGATATAGAAATGGACCAAATAGATGGGCTTTTCTAGGGAAAAGTTCCTTTGCATTAAGAGACAGGAACTTGTGCCATGTAGTCTCATCAAATCTGATGCAAATATCCTTCCCAATATGACACAATAGGTGACATTGATTCTTTGTAAAAGTGATCTCACTGACATTTTCAATTCTTTTGTAGGACTCCAAAGCTTATTTCCATCTTCTCAACCAAATTGCACCAAAAGGACAAAAGGAAGGTGAACCACGGATAGATATTAACATGTCAGGTTTCAACGTAAGTATAGACGCCCTTTTGAATTCTGTAGCCTTACAAAACTGTCTATTTCTTTAAAATTCATGAAATTTTATAACTTCATGTGGTGATGTTGACAACTTTAAGCATTATCATTTTAATATTACTGTACATACATAACTTGAGAGAAAAAACATTTTGATAGTTTATTCTTGAGTTTCATAATTATGCTAATATTGGTTTATATAGATGACATAAAATAGTCAAAAATATGGGGAAAATAAGCACTAGAGACTAGCCTTTTCTCATTTGGATTATAATTAATTTAATGACTATGTATGCATAGCTGTGTCAGTAATATTCCTGTGTTTTTAATGTGTTTATAAAATCTTGATCTGTGTGATCCAATTAGGAAATTATTGTCTCCTGATTGTTACTAATTTGCTCAGTGACTTTGGATAAGTGTCTTCCAAAAATTCCACCTCATTTTGCCTATCAGTAAGGCACCAGCACTAGACTATTTAGTCCCAAGCATTCTTTGTTTCTCTGTACCCATTAGATAAAAAATGCATTCTACTAATTAACAAAATGTATATATGTATCTTATTAATAATAATCTTATTAAGATTAAGTGTATTACACTGATTTAACCATTTTGCTCTGCTCTTACCAGAACTAAATTTGTACCTGACTTGTGCGCTTATATTTCTGTCTGTATATTAATGCAAATCTCCGGTTCGGGTTACTCTTGATAGTCAGCTCATCTTATGTCCGGAGTCTAATTCTGATGCAGCCCTTCTCCAGCCAGTCCGTCATGAGTGAGCTTCCTAAAACTCCTTTCTTTGTGTTTTTCCTTCTCAGAGTCCTTTAATCATTCTTCCACTTACTCTAGAATTCAGTGTAAAATGCTCTGATTGGATTTAAGGCCTGCAGAGTCTTGCTCCATTTTTCCTAACTGATGCTATTTTCCATAAGTTTTTAGCCCTCAAACTTCCCTTTCCATCCAACCCAGGTGCCTGTCTTCTCCCAACATTTCAGTTACTTCCGAGACTGTTCATACTTTTTCCTTGCTTTTCTTTTATACCCTCTTAGGACCTAATCTTCAAATGTGAACCGTTCTAATGTTTCTATTTATTCTTTTGAAAAACATATTTATTTCTTATCTTTTTATTTTTGAAAGAGTATAAAATAGTGATAGAAAAAAACAGCATTAGAAACCATACAAAATTTCATGAAACAAAGTAATAGGAATTCAACAATGATTGCTGTATTGAATGATGCTACCTTCAAATTAGTTGTTGAAGAAGGGAAAAAGATATATTTAGGTATATAGGCAGAATAGTTCAGACATCTGTACTGTCGGGCCAGCCTGATAGCTCAGCAGACTAAAACATCTGCTTCAGCAGAATGCAGGGGCCCGGGTTTGATCCTGAGTGTGCCATGCCAGTCCCACCTCGGGGTTGCTGAGATGGCGATTGAGACTGGACATGGTGGCGCGCGCCTGTAATCTCAGTACTTGGGAGGCTGAAAACAGGAGGCTCACTATGAGTCCAATGTGTGTAGTGAGACCCTGTAGACCCTATCCTAATCACAGGGGAAAAAAAGTGTACTGTTGGTTTTTGCTGGTCTTTTGAAAGGAGCAGTTAAGGCTTAATTTTTTTCTTTTTATTCTCATTTTTCCTTTGAATTTCTTACAACTGTTTTGTTATTTTTTTGTGTGGGTCTGGGGTTTGAATTCACAACCTTGCACTTGCCAGGCAGGCACCTGTGCCACGGAGCTCTCTCCCCAGCCCCTAAAAACATATTTCTATTTGGGATTTCCTTTTTTTTTTTTTGGCGGGACCAGAGTGTGAACTCACGACTTTGCATTTGGTCAGGCAGACACTTGTGCCACAGAGCTATCTTCCCGGCCCTCTAAAAACATATTTCTAATTTAGCTTTTTTCTTAATGCAATTTGGTATGAGAAATGCAATCCCAGTTGAGTTCAATGTACTGAGTAGTTAGACGTGCTTGGGTGCCATCTACAGTATTTTACAGATACTGCACGTCCTGCTGAGCCCTTTCTTTTTAATTTTTTTTTTTCTTTTTTCGCATTCAAAACAATTTTATAAGTGCTATGAGTTGGCTCACAGAAGGTAGAAGGTACAGCTATATGTCCAAGATTGTGTTTGTAGGGAAAGCTTCTATATTTTTAGTATGATCTTCTAAAGATGTCTTCTAAAAACAATCTTCTATTTTACTTCAACAGGAAACAGATGATTTGAAGAGAGCTGAAAGCATGCTTCAACAGGCAGATAAATTAGGTTGCAGACAGTTTGTTACCCCCGCTGATGTTGTCAGTGGAAACCCCAAACTGAATTTAGCCTTTGTGGCTAACCTATTTAATAAATACCCAGCACTAACTAAGCCAGAGAATCAGGACATTGACTGGACTCTGTTAGAAGGTAACTAAGATGTTCAAATTCTCTTTTTTTTTTTTAAGCCAGGGCCTCACTGTGTACTTCAGGCTAGCCTTGAATTAACTGTGTAGCCGGGCTGGCCTCAAACTTGCAGCAATATTCCTGCCTCGGTCTCCTTGTTACTAGAAATACAGTCATGCCACACCAGGCTTGATGAGTGTTTCAAATTTTGATATGTGGGCCACATATTAAAAGAGTAGAAATACAGAGACCACGATGATGTCATAATCTTGACCTCAGAAATGTCTCTGTCCACTTTGCTTTAACAAGTATTTGTTAGAAGTGAACGCAGTGAAAAGTGCTGAGTGAAAACTGGCAACTGCTGGAAAGAGGCGATAAAAGTGAGCTTGTGGGGGCCGGCGAGATGGTTCAGTGGTCTAAAGCACCTGCGTAGGAAGGCTCAGGCAACTGCAGGGACTGCGGTTCGATCCCCGGCACCACATGCTGCGCCAGCGCCACCACCAGGGCAGGCTGAGCCAGCCACAAAATAAATAAATAAATAAACAAACAAACACAACAAGCAAACAAATAAATAAATAAATAAAATTTAAAAAAAAAAAAAAGTGAGCTTGTGCAGCAAAGTAGACAGGGCTGGGAGTACACGATGGTGACTGAGCTCTTGCCTGCCAGGTACAGGCCCTGGGTTCGTTCTCTGGCACTGCTGAAGAAATAATAGCTAAAAAATAAAATAAGGCAAAGTAGCCTAGAATCACTTACTATAAGTCTCTTTGTCATTGTTTTAATATTTAGAGTGAGACTACTTTTTAAAACTCAATAGAAAATTGCACATATCCATTAAAGTTAACCTGTAGGTTTTTAGTATTGTTTCATTTATTTGCAGCCAAACTGACAAAAAAAAATGCTAGGCTATGGCAGTTATTTAAATGTAACACAGACAGCCGGGCATGGTGCACACCTGTAGTCCCAGCCCTTGGGAGGCTGAGGCAGGAGGATCAGTACAAGTTCGAGACCAGCCTGGGCTACAAAAGTGAGCTCCAGGCCAGTCTGAACTGCATAGCGAGACCCTGTCTCAAAAAGAACAAAAAAAAAAAAAAAAAAAAAAATTAACACAGGCAGTGTTTTCCTACTTTGCGTTATACATTATGACATGTGCTGTATAAAAGCTAATGCAAATTGTAGCTCAATGAATGTCGACTAGCATCATTATAAAATCTTAAATTTTGTGCTTTTAGAGCTTTTTTAGGGGTAAAGGTAATCCTGGGGATGGAACCTACCTTTATATAAGCTAGGCAAAGGCACTACCACTAGGCTGTATCTGCAGCCTCAGAGACTTCAGATAATCTCTTACTTTAATATAAATTTGTAGAGGTAGTAATCATGTGCAGCTTGGTATTTTTTTAAATGTGTTGAAGAAAAACATTATGAATATAAGTTATATGATTATAACAAAGTTTTAAAAACATGAACTAAACCGATAACATCAGTTACTTTAATATGAAAATCTGAGGAGATATTGGGAAAAGATTTAAAAAGAGCAGATTATTAAGTTTATAAGCCTCTATGAGGCAGGGGGTGTAACTCAAGTGTCTAGAATAAGATTATATGATTGTAGTGGCACAAGTGCCTGCCTGGCAAGTACAAGGTCATTAGTTTGAAACCCGCTCCCACAAAAAAAAAAGATTATATGATTATAGCTCAGTGGTGTAAGTGCTTGCCTGCCAAGCACAAGGTCCTAAGTTCAATCCCAGATACCACATTTAAATAATAAAAATAAATGGTTATATCTTTAATTTTACCATAAATTCAGAAACATTTCTAAAAATATGAATATAGAAAGTATATCTAGAAAGACTGGTTGGAAATTCACTCTGAAGAATACTTGTCAATTGGAATAAAACAGATAAAATCAACTAATACATAAGTTGATGTTATATGCACATATAAAAGGTGTTTAATGAATAAATACTTTTTAAAATATTACTAATAGGAGAAACTCGGGAAGAAAGAACCTTCCGTAACTGGATGAACTCTCTCGGTGTTAATCCCCACGTAAACCATCTCTATGCGTAAGCCATCCTATTGCTATTATAAACAGCTACTAACATCATGCATGGGCATTATGTAAATAATGATAGCTCCAAAGATTTTCTACGTGTTAATTTACAGCAATATTTATATTGAATGTGAATGGTGGCTTCTATCATCATTTTCCAAATATGCAAAAGCCTAAATTCTTCCTTTACATAGTCATTGACTGTAGTAGGATGTATGAATGTCTTTATGATATACATACACACTTCAGTTACATTATTTGTTAATCTGTGTGCTTGTTTACTGTCCATCTCTCTGATCCATAAGACAGCGATTTTTGTCTTATATGTCCAGCCTTTTAGGACTGTACTTTCCTTGTGGTAAGCTCTCCATACATTTCTTTTAAGTGCATCAGATGATCTTCATTATTTTCAGCACAAACCAATAGAAAATATGTCTTGGGGATTATGGCTTTATATGTCTTCTTTGGCAGTGCTAGTTAATGTTTTTAAGGAAAGAAAAGGCCTCTGCTATCTGATAACATTGTTCAAATTATTTTTAAATCATTAGTGACCTACAAGATGCCCTGGTAATCTTACAGTTATATGAAAGAATTAAAGTTCCTGTGGACTGGAGTAAGGTTAATAAGCCTCCATACCCGAAACTTGGAGCCAACATGAAAAAGGTTATTATTTTTACTACATGTCCTTGTTACCAGTTGTTTTTATTCTCAGTTGGTTTGTTTTGTTTTGAAAACTCTTGATCTTGACCTTTTTGGGGCCAGGAACTGTGGGCAGATCCCTAGCATTACACATCGCACCCACATATGTATGCAAATTAAACAAATGAAGGTCTTTAACCATTGATTTACTTTCATGTGCTTACAGCTAGAAAACTGCAACTATGCTGTTGAATTAGGGAAGCATCCTGCTAAATTCTCCCTGGTTGGCATTGGAGGACAAGACCTGAATGATGGGAACCAAACGTTGACCTTAGCTTTAGTCTGGCAGCTGATGAGAAGGTAGAGGACACAGGTTTAGCTGATCAAGCTTCACCACAATGCATATCTGTGATTTTACTCTTGTTATATTTTTCATAAGTAAACATGCCAATGACTACACTTTTGAACATAATTATTTTATGTGGATGCTGAAATGCATTTAAGTCAGGAATATATATTAGATGTGTAGTGAGAGAAGCCTTCCTTCCTTGTAAGTTAGGTGGCAGAACTTCAGCTATTCCCTTTTTTTCATAGGAAGTCTGATAAGTACTTAAGACATGTTTAACATGTGTGAGGCCGTGGATTCAAGCGCAAGCACCATTAATGAGTCAATAAATGTTCCCAGAGGGGCTGGGGAGATAGCTCAGTAGAATAAGCATGCTTGGGGCCTGAGTTCAATCCCTGGTTCCACAGAAAAAAATATTCCCAGAAAAAAGTAGGAGCATTTCCATATATCTCACTGAAAAATGAAGATCTCTTAATCATAAACAATAAAGCATTCATTTTGGCTAACACCCAAAGCACTGGTTGTTTTAAGTCATTGCTGTTGGGCTACCATAATATAAAATGTGCCTGCACAGTTAGGTTCTGGAGATCTTCTGTTTCAATTTTTATTTTAATTAGTACGTGTTTACAGTACATTATGATTACATTCATTGTGAAGAGTTGGTACATAACACATTGCAATTCTTTTTGTGTCCACCTGCCTCATCTTCCATATCTTAGTCCCCTTCCCATTGGCAAAAGCTCTACCTCCTAGTTTTCTGTTATCTGTCTTTTATTTAAGCATCAGCAATCTTGCCCCTACCACTATAAAGGGTAGATCGCTGATAGCCAGCTACTGCCTGAAACCTTTTGTTCACATAGTGTGAATCTCTGCACCAAATCTGTAGTCTTTCAAACTTAAGAGATAAAAGAAAGGGAAGATAAAATGTCTTTCTAGTGTTTGCATGTTTTCTTCATAAGGTAGACTGTGACTTTTTCTTGTGCCACTTCTCTTAGATACACTCTCAATGTTCTGGAGGATCTGGGAGATGGTCAGAAAGCTAACGATGAGATTATTGTGAACTGGGTGAACCGAACGTTGAGTGAAGCTAGGAAATCAACTTCCATTCAGAATTTTAAGGTCAGGATCAATATTTGACTACTAAATATTATGATTTTTACAAAACATAATTTGGAATGATAGTCTTTATTTGTGAGTAGTAATTGTTTTGGGGGCTAATGACAAAATTTGCTTTTAATCCACTGGGCTTTGCTTTGGGCTCTTTATAAAAGGAAGTGTAAGGAGCTGGGGAGATAGCTCAGGGGCACAAGTGCCTGCCTTTCAAGTGCAAGGTTCTGAGTTTAATCCCTGGTTCCACCAAAAAAAAAAAAAAAAAAAAAAAAGCGTATGTTAATTTGTTCGTATCAGAATTCTTAGACTTCTTCTCCCTCTACACTAGGACAAGACAATTAGCTCCAGTTTGGCAGTCGTGGATTTAATTGATGCCATCCAACCAGGTTGCATAAACTATGACCTTGTTAAGAGCGGCGATCTAACAGAAGATGACAAGCACAACAATGCCAAGTGAGTGGTGCTGCATGATACAGAGAGAACACGGATTTTGCAGCCCAACAAATCTAAACTCTTATTCATCCATGGTATCATCTGGGAGAAAACTTATCTCTTAAAAGCTTTTAATGCTTTTTTCACAGGTTTACTAAGGTACAATTCAGGGATGCAATTGACCAATTTAAAGCGTTTAATCCATTGGATTTTTAGTGCAGTTATACAATTATCACAATGTCATTTTTTACCACAATTAATTTTAGAACATTTTCATTACCCAAGAAAGAAGCCCAGAAAACATCAATAGTCCTCGTCCTCTGTTCCCCCTGCCCTGACCCCAGGCAACCACAAACCTACATTCTGTCTCCATGTATTTGCCTACACTGGACTCTTTTTCCTCTCCCATCTAACAGTAATGAGTCAGGGCATGGGGAACAGAGGATGATATATGACCACACACTGCCATGCCCCTCCAAGCAACCCAAGCCTCTGTTCCATTATATTTTGTGTTAAACTTCTGTCCCATTCTACCAGCTTCTTAGTGTCCACATATAATAATGGAATATTATTCAATCCCTATAAAAGATATATCTTGTCATTGTAATAACATCAGTGAACCTGGAGAACACTGTATTACATGAAATAAGTCAGACACAGAAAAATCAATACTATATAGTCTCAGTGATAGGAGAGAAACCATGCTGAGCCTCAGATTCCTTATCAGTAAACTGGAAGCAATGATACTTTAGTTGCTCTGTAAAGAGTGAATGAAAAAAACATAAGAATCTAGCATGGTATCTGGCCTTCAAGGTTCTCAATTATTGCTTTAGTGGATTAGTGAGACAAGGAGTGTGCGCTTTACACAAAACAGATACAAACAAAATTGAAAAAAGGACTTAAGGATATTCCTACCTTAGCACCTTAGAGGATACGTCTGTCTCTATTTATTTACTTACTTATATTTTGTTGGTGGTGCTGAGGATGGAACCCAGGGCCTTGTACACACAAGACAAGTGTTCTACCACTGAGCCACCAAGCTCTTCTATCTCTAATAGCTGACACAGACCACTCTTAGTATATATATTGTGTTTATCTTCCTCAATTCCCACATTGGCAGGATTTTTGCCAGCCCTCAGCAGAATACTGTACCTTAAAAGTTTCTTGTATTTTCAACAGTATTTTAGCCAGTCTTTTCCCCACCTCACTGAAGACCTAGACTATGACCTGATTCAATTACTTTTAAAGATTCCTGTTACAGTGCACCTGGAAATGGTTCTGGATTAGTTGAAGTATATTCCTGCACATTTCCCTTGGTGGACCTGCCAGTTCTTTCACCCTTCCCTTTCCAGTGCTTGGTCCAGCCACACTGCCCAAACTGTGTACCTTACTCCTACTTCTGAGAATATTTGGTGGAGATACTCACTACACCTGCCTAGCAACTGGGATTTTGCCTCTGAAATAATTCTCCACTCCATACGTCTGTGATCACATGAGAGGGTCTGTTATCTTTACTCCCTGCCCAAAGAGAGTATCAACATTGATTGTGCCACCTACCTAGGTAACTTATTTTCATGCAAGGTCAGTGCCACAGACTGAATTATCACTTTAAAAAGATCAGTACAAGATTTAAAAAGATAAGTGTAAAAATAATAAAGTGTAAAACCTGGTGTAATTTAAAAGTGAACTCAGGGGCTGGGGAGATAGCTCTGTGGCATGCCTGGCAAGTGCGAGTTTGTGAGTTCAAACCCCACTCCTGCAAAATAAATAAATTAATAAGTAAAAATAAAAATGAACTCAAACCCAAAATAATACAAAACAAAAAGTGAAATCATTCCAATTAGCACTTTCAGTGTGGCATTTCTTGAACCTGGGCAAATGATTGCAAAATAGAAAATTAATGTCTCATATGGTGTCCTCAACAAACAATTCATCTTAGTTTTTGTTTCCTCAAAAAATAGGTATGCTGTGTCAATGGCTAGAAGAATTGGAGCCAGAGTGTACGCCCTCCCTGAAGACCTTGTGGAAGTAAAGCCCAAAATGGTCATGACAGTGTTTGCATGTTTGATGGGCAGGGGCATGAAGCGAGTGTAAAATAACCAACCTGAATAAAAAAACAAACCTTGTTCCCAGGCGCATGATTAGCAAGTCAGCTATTTTCAGGTGAAGTTCTCTTGGCTTAAGGCATTCTTTATCATTTAAAGGATTAGGTTTGATGAACAAGACTAGCTCTTCATGAGACCCCTCAGGGGGAAAGAGTTTTAATGAAAACAGCTTTTCTTTCCCATAGTCAGAGTTGAATTTGTCAGGCACACCTGAAATGTGCTTGTAGCCAAACTATTTTACTCTCTCCTCCTAGAATGCTGCCCTTGATATCTTCTCTCATTTCTGTGTGTTACTGCTCTCCTCTACATATCTTTTTTTCCCTCTTAGTATGTCCATCTATTGAGACTTGCTTAGATGACTGGAAATTAATATTAGTAGGCAGTCATTTTCCTTTCCATCCAGGAAGCTAGTTCTTACTCAGGAACTATAGTCAGAAGGTTTTTGGATTTGGTTATCCTTTGCTTACTTTGTAGTACTGAAAATTTACCAAAGTAACTGGCTATGCAGAATGTAAGAGCTTTTCTTATTCTTTTATTCTTAAAATCAGTATCTTTTTACAGTATTCTTTCTACATGATCCTTTTTTGTACATTAAGAATATTTTGATTACATTCAATAAGACTGCTGATTTTGCTACTTTTTTAAAGGGGTCTTCAAGTAAGTCAAAAGCATACATTGTAGGTAGAGGCACAATGTACCCTACGTTTTCATCTCTCCTCTCACACTCAAGATGTGAAGAAATGAAACATTTTGTCTTAAATCCTTTGGTTCTACACATGCTTATTTGTTTTACAACCTGCATCATCAAACTCTCTCTTTAAACTTAAAATACTGTTGGACAGGACAGTTGGGGAGAGAGTGAGGTCAGAGTGTAGATGGAATACGGTAGGCCAAGTATGCTATGTGTACAATATATTTTTTAATTTTACACCTACGAGAAGATGTGATCACTAAAATGTAAAAGTATATCTGTAGGACTTAACGTACTCTTACTTTGTCAAGCTGTTTGCTGTAGTTTTCAAGATCATTATGTTACTCTAACTCTGAAAAGTGATGTAATCTGGTAGCAATGTAGTGCTTCAAATAAAGGCATTTACATAATAACTATAGTCTCTTCTTTATGCTTCTGTCCATTATTAGTGTTACATTATTTAACAGGTTCCTTTTGCTTGTTTCACTGGTGTAGTACATAAAAGAATGTTAACTTTGAGCTTTTTGAACTGAATTAGAATAGTGTAAATATGAGGTTTAAAAAAATCCAACTTACCAAAATTTCCTTGGCTAGGAGTGTCACTTAGTGGGCAAGCACATGCCTAGCATGCTGTAGAGATCGTGCCCTGGGTTAGATTCCCCAGCACATAAAACATTTTCCTCATCTAAGTTTTCCTTTCATTTTTTCCCATCTCCATTAATATTTCCTGTGTTCTCTGATATGCAGACACTAAAGCAAGGGAATAGCCAGGGAAGAGAAATGATTGCAGGCAGATTTTCTCAGCCACATCGCCACTAACATTTTACACTGGATAATTCTTTGTGGAGGTGGGAAGAGGAGTAATAGGAAGTGAAGTTGTGCATTATAGGAGGTAAAGTTGTATTGTGTAGCCTCTACCCACTGAGTGTCAGTAGCACATGCCAAATTGTGCTGACTAAAATTATTTCTAGTCATGCTCTGCTGTCACTTGTGGCACAGAATCATTCCTAGCTGACAACCAGTGCTTTATGGTAGCCTTCTAAGCCTTTGTGTGGTGAGCAATATGAAACATACTGTTTTGAAGATCAGGTTACATGGTGATATTATAACATGTTTTATATTTGAATCCGAAAGTAAAAAGGACATTTCTAAATCTGGTACGAATCCCATAAAAAGTGAACAAAGGAGAGAAAATTGCAGGGTTGTACAATTTCAAGCAACTAAGAGCTACTCTTTTTAAAAAACCACAGTTTAAGTTTTAGAGTGGTTATAGATTCAGAGCAAAACTAAACAGAAGGCACAGAGATTTCCCACACAGCTGTGTCCTTGTCCCCTCATGTGCACAGCCTCCAGCACTATCAACATGTTGCACTGGAGCTGTATATTTGTTACAAGCAATGATCTACGCTGATACATCTTTATCACTCAAAGTCCATACTCTCCATTAGGGTTCCCTCTGATTTGGAGATTTGGAGGCGCTCTCTCTCTCTCTCATTGGGATTCAATCCAGGGCCTTATACATGTCCTCAAATACTCTACTGCTGAGCCGTAGCCCTCACCCTCACTTTTGATGGTGAATATTCCCTGTTGGACAGATGTATGATGGACATGCATCCTCCATTGTGTTATATAGAATAGCATCGCTGCTATAAATATTCTTTGCGTTCTACCCATTCATCTCCTCCCCAATCCCTAGCACTTAACTTATCTTTATAATTTTCCCTTTGCTAGAATATAGCAGTTGAAATCCTACAGCATAAAGTCTTTTCAGACTGGCTTTTTCCACTTAATAATATGCATTTTTAAAGACAAAACTACCTTTAAAAACAACCAGAGCCACCTTGCTGAGTGCAGTGGCACACAGCTGGAGCCCCAGCACTTGGGATGGTAAGGCAGGATGATCGCAAGTCCAAACCCAGCCTGGGCAGCTTACCAAGATCCTGTCTCAAAAAGGAGTGGAGAGAACTAACTTTAAAAAAAAATAATAATAATAATAATAATAATAATAGTAAACTGCATTTCTGGTTTTATTTTGCTTTTGCTTTTCTTTTTTTTTTTTTCATTTTTAAGGAAGGGTCAGGACCAGGGAGATTAAAAAAAAAGGAAGGGTCTACAGGGTGTTCAGGGTTTCACTATTAGATCAGACTCAGTGATCCACCTGTTTACAGCCTCCCAAGAGCTAGGATTATAAGAATGCCACCACATCCAGTCTCGATTGCCATTTCAGCATGCCCCAAGGGCGAGCCTGGCATGGCAAGCCTGGGAGTAGAAAACACCACCACCACCACCACCAGCCCTGTGCCTGCTTGCAGGCACTTTAATCTGCTTGGCCGGTTCCTGTTTTGATGTTTGAAAGAGGATTTCACTATGCATTCCAGTCCTCTTTGAACTCAGGGTTATTGTGATTCAGCCTCCCAAGTGCTGGGATTACAGCATATATGTTGCTTTTTTTTTTTTTTTTTTTGCGAGAATGCGGTTTAAACTCATGACCTTGCATTTGCCAAGCAGGCACTTGTGCCATGGAGCTGTCTCTCTGGCCCCCCATAGTCTCTTTTAAAAATAAAAAATTTAGCTCCTGCTTAGGCAGACACAGGGAGCAGGGACCAGGGTTTGGTATCTAGCATTTGGTGCTGACCCCACCCCTGGCATGCTGAGAGAGCAACTGAGACTGGTTGTGGGGGCGCAAGCCTGTAATCCCAGTGCTTGGGAGGCTAGAAATAGGAGAATCACTATGAGTCCGATCTGTGTAGTGAGACCCTGTAATCCTTGTACTAAATACAATAACAATAAAATAAAAATAAAAGTTTTAAATATATATATATATATATATATATATATATATTCCTGTTGCTAATACATATGATAGAGTCAGATAAGCAATAAAGACTTATGATTTTTTGTTACATATTTTTATACTGTTGGGAAAACAAAAAAAGGAAATTTAAATTATTACCAGCTACTGTGATGTTGCACACGTATAATCCTGGCACTCTGAGAGGCTAAGGCAAGGTGATTGCAAGTTTGAACCCAGTTTGAGCAACTTAGCAACCTATCAAGACCCTGTCTTAAAAAATAATAAAATAAAAAAGATGGGCTAGGGAGATAGCTCAGTGGAATAAACACTTGCCTGGCAAGCACAGGGTCTTGAGTTCAATCCCTGGTACTGCAAAAAAAAAAAAAAAAAAGAAAAACAAAACCATGGCCAGGGAGTTAACTCAGTGCAAAGGCCTGGAGCTGAATCCCTTGTGCCACCTAAGGGAGAAAAATTGCTCCTGCAAACAGGCAAATAAGTACCAGAAATGTTTTCAGCATAAGGAATTGAAAGTTACACCTATGCATTAGCTACAACACTAGTTGTTTACCCTCGCACATACTTGCTTTATTAGGTTTTTGCTGAATTCTTTGAAAAGAAGTGGGGGGAAAAAAAGTGACTTAGGCTGGGGAGATAGCTCAGTACAATAAGTGCTTGCCTGGCAAGCGCAGTGTCCTGAGTTCAATGCCCGGTACCACAAAAAAAAAAGAAGAAGAAGAAGGAGAAGGAGAAGGAGAAGGAGAAGGAGAAGGAGAAGGAGAAGGAGAAGGAGAAGGAGAAGAAGAAGAAGGAGGAGAAGTGGCAAACATCTTGATATTTTACTCTTAAATACTTCAGCATCAAATTAAGCATAGAGGTATGTGCCTGTGATCCCAGACGTTGGATAGCTAAGGCACAAAATTCACAAATTTTGAGAGAGTCTGGCCTACACTGCAAGATCAAAGCCAACTTGGACTACAAAGAAAGATACTGTCTCAGTAAACAAAATAAACACTTTTAGCACTGATCTCCTGAGAAATGTGTATATAAATACAAATTTATATACAAATATATATAAATACAATAAAATTGTCATGTCTCTCTCTCTCTCTCTCTCTCTCTATATATATATATATATATATATATATATATATACATTATGGCTGGATCAGCCTGCCCTGGGGGTGGGGCTGGCACAGCATGTAGTGCTAGGGATCAAACCGAGGTCCCTGTGGATGCCTAAGTTTACCTAAGTAGGTGCTTTAGACTGCTGAACCATCTCGCCAGCCCTCAATTTCTTAAACTATTCAAAAATACACTTAAAATTAACCAGTTTTAGTATAACAAAATGCCTGACACTGGATACTTTATAAAGAAAAATGTGTCTTACAGTTTTGTTTGAGCATAAGGCTGGTTCTCCCAGTCTCCTTGGCTATATGACATTTTGCTTGGTAGCATCGCTATGGCAACACATAAGACAGACCAATCACATGGGAGATGAGATGCTAGAGGATGGTGCAGGTTCACAACGATGTTCACCCTCAGGAGTGTACAAAGCCCCCTCTGGCCTTCCACTAGCCTCTACCTCTTAAGGATCTCACCATCTTCTCATTGCCTCAGGTACGAACACTTGAACTCTTGGGGGCAAGACACATTCAAAGCACAGTAGTTTGTTTTATTTCTTGATAACTGAGAATTGGACCTGGGGCTTTCACACTGAATTACATCTTCAGCCTCTTTAATTTTTTATTCTGAGATAGACTGTCAAAGCTGCTCAGGCTGGATGTGAGCTTAGAATCCACCTGCCTGGCCTCCCAGAGTGCTGGGATTGCAGGTATGTACCATCACACCCAGTAGTTTTTTGGGTTTTTTTAATGCAGGATATAATAAATATTTACATATTGTATTTGATTGTCAATGCACTGCACTGCCTTTTAGGATTTAAAATACCGGGCTGGATTGTGTAGCTAGGAGAGCTAAAGCAATTTTGTTTTACTATTAATTAATTAATTTATTTATTTAGTTTTTGCGAGACCTAGGTTCAAACTCACGACCTTGCACTTACCAGTCAGGCACTTGTGCCATGGAGCTATCTCCCTGGCTCCCTATTTATTTATCTATTATTTATTTATTTATTTATTTATTTATTTATTTATTTATTTATTTTTGCGGTACCAGGGGATTGAACTCAGGACCTGTGCTTGCCAGGGAAGCACTTATTCCACTGAGCTATCTCCCCGGCCCTGCAATTTTTAAAAAGAAAAGATAGAAAGAATTAGGGCCAGCGATATAGCTCAGCAGAATAAGCGCTTGCTTAGGGAAGCACAGGGGCCAGGGTTCGGTTCCTGGCCCTGCCTGCCGAGCCGGCCCCACTCTCAAGCACGCTGAGCTGGCGAAGGAGTCCAGGCGCTGTGGTGCGCACCTGTAATGCCAGCACTTGGGATGCAGGAAACAGGAGGATCACTATGTCAGAGCTGTGTAGTGAGAGCCTGCATACAAACACACAAAAAGCAAGAATTACTTAGGCCTTACTGTGTACGAGCTGCAACAGTAAGGACAGTTTGGTATTGGCAAAGTGATCAACACTCAGATGAATGAAACTTAATAGGGAACCCAGATGCGGGATCCTCCAGTCTAAGCCTCCTGGGTAACTGGAAATACAGGGCTGTGCCAATAACCACCACTAAATTTTTAGTTTGGGATAATTATACACCAAAGGAAATCATCTAAAAATTAACAGGAGATTTTGTACACCCTTCTCACATTTTTGCCCAGTAACAATATCTTTAAAGCTATACTGTACTATCAAAACCGGGTGCAATCCGGTTTTGCACTTGGTGCAATCCATAGAGCTTATTCATATTTCACCAGTTTCATATACACTCATTTGTCTGTATATACAATAGATATATAGATCCCAAGTTCAGCGCAGTTACACCTTTCATAGATTCATGAAAAAAGAAGTCACAATCAAAGCTCCCTCAAGTTATGCCTTTATACCCACCGGGCCCCTTCCCCATGTATCTTCAACCCCTGCTTCTGGCTTTCCCATGAAGTTCCATTTATCTGAGTGTCTGTCACTCTGCCAGCATCAAGCTGTCTTTACTGCTGTAGCTAGTTACACAATAGGTCTTAAGTAATTCTGTTTTTAGGCCACAACCAGGGTGGGCCTTCCGATTATCCACATCCAGAACTATACGAAACTAATCATCAGACTAACTTAGTACCACAAACCCTTAATTCTCAGTATCAAATACACTAGATCCAGCCAACTCTGAAAAACCCCACCTCTTGATATAGGGGAAAGAAACATAGCTCCTAACCTGTTAGATATCAGGTATGCTGAGTTTGTGTTTCCTGAAATTTAATGTGTTCTAAGTAACAATAAAGGTTATGCACACCTATAATACAAGCACTCGAGAGGCTAAGGCGGCAGGTTCTCCATGAGTTTGAGACTAGGGAGGGCTACATAAGTGATTTCAAGGCCAGCCTGCACTACATGATGAGTACATGTCAAGACTGTCTCAAGGGGCCGGCGAGATGGTTCAGTGGTCTAAAGCGCCTGCTTAGGAGGGCTCAGGCGACTGTGGGGACTGCGGTTCGATCCCTGGCACCACATGCTGTGCCAGCGCCACCACCAGGGCAGGCTGAGCCAGCCACAAAATAAATAAATAAAGAAACAAACAAACACAACAAGCAAACAAATAAATAAATAAATAAAATTAAAAAAAAAAAAAGACTGTCTCAAAAAACAAAAACAAAAAGCAAAAAGGGAAAGGAAAACTTTATTGAGAGAGATAGCTCTTGAAAGACAGGAAGGGACCCAAAAATGGGTTGCTAAGAAGCCTACTTCTCCAAAGAAATGTTATAGACCAAAATCATGAAGTGGGTGTAAAACTCATGAAATACAACATGGGT
Organism: Capromys pilorides; assembly: GCA_004027915.1. Lineage (NCBI taxonomy): Eukaryota > Metazoa > Chordata > Mammalia > Rodentia > Capromyidae > Capromys > Capromys pilorides. The sequence continues at coordinate 1,991 of PVKN010003846.1, read as the reverse complement.
CAAAATTATGATCAGCCAATTAGATTATTATAAATAGAATCACTTAGGTAATATTGATCTAATGGAGTAGCATGTCACATACCAAATGTACATGGAAAGAATAAGACCCTTTTATGGAAGGGATGAATCAGGAAGTCTTGGTCACCCATCTAGGTAACTGATCTCTAGCTAAACTTTGTTGGACCAAGTAGTACCAATTATAGTACAATCTTTAATTTATTGTTTATTCCTTGGGGAGGCACATAGATCTGGTCATTCTGTCTTTATCTTAAGGCCTGACTGACAAATGTCTGGCCTCCAACTACGATGGTAACATGCATTCAGTTTCCAATTTTTGTACTGACTCTGTCAAGGGCCTAGCCCTGTTTGACTATAATTTATTTTATTTTATTTTTTGTCTCTTTGAAACAGAGTCTTGCTGTGCAGTTTAGGCTGTCCCTGAGCTCACTTTGTAGCCCAGGCTGGTTTCAGACTTGCAATGATCCTCCTGCCTTAGCCTCCTGAGCAATTAACAATCATGGGAGGCTGAGGAAAGAGGATTAAAAAGTTTGAGCCATGCCTGGGCAAACTGAGTGACAACCCTGTCTCCAAATTCCAAGACTTTGGGGCCAGGGAGATAGCTCTGTGGCACAAGTGCCTGCCTGGCAAGTGCAAGGTTGTGAATTCAAACACCGGTCCCACAAAAAAATAAAAAATAAAAAATAAAAATTCCAAGACTTTTTCTTAGCAATTCAGTTCATTAGTACATTTTAGGTATTCACCACAATAAGCTTTCAATGTGTCACATAAGTTCAGGTATGTTGTATTTGGCATTGTCCTGTAATTGTAGAAATTGTCTAATTTCTTCCTTAATTTGATCTGTGAACATTGGTTGTTCATGAGGTTATTATTTAATTTCCACATGTTTATGAAGTTCTTACTATGTCTCTCTCTTTTTTTTTTTTTTTTTTTTTTTGTATTTTAGGGCAGGCAGGGTCTACAGGGTGTTCAGGGTCTCACCACTAGATTAGACTCCTAGTGATTCTCCTGTTTACAGCCTCCCAAGAGCTGAGATTACAGGTGTGTGCCACCGCGCCCAGTCTCAATTGCTGCCTCAGCATGCCCCAGGGGTGGGACCAGCATTACCTTGCTGTGTCTTTTGCTGTTGCTTTGCATTTTCATGGCACTATGGTCTGATAATATGCATGGAATAATTTCAATTACTTTGCATTTACTTAAGCATGTTATACAAGGTAGTATGGAATCTGTTTGGGATAATAACCTATGTGCAGCCGAGAAGAATTTGTATTCTGATATTTTGGAATCGAACACTCTAGAGACATTTAAGTCCGTTTGTTAAAAAGCTTGGTTCAGGGGCCGGCGAGATGGCTCAGTGGTCTAAAGCACCTGCTTAGGCAAGCTTAGGCAGCCACAGGGACTGTGGTTCAATCCCTGGCACCACATGCTGCGCCAGCCCCACCCCCAGGGCAGGCTGAGCCGGCGAGAACACAAATAAATAAATAAATAAATAAATGAGGTTTAATAAAATAAAATAAACTTTAAAAAAAGAAAAAAAAAAAAAAAAGCTTGGTTCAAAGGGGCCAGGGAGATAGCTCCATGGCACAAGTGCCTGCCTAGAAAGTGCAAAGTCATGAGTTCAAACCCTCGGTCCCACACATACAAAAATAAATAAATAAATAAAAAATAAATGAAAGCTTGGTTGAGTTTTAATATTTCATTGTTAATTTTTTGTCTAGTTGATTTATCTAGTTGTGACAGTAAGGTATTGAGTTCCCCATTACAATTGTATTATGGCGGGGCCGGAGAGATGGTTCAGTGGTCTAAAGCGCCTGCTTAGGAGGGCTCAGGCAACTGCTGGGACTACAGTTCGATCCCCGGCACCACATGCTGCGCCAGCGCCACCACCAGGGCAGGCTGAGCCAGCCACAAAATGAATAACTAAAGAAACAAACAAACACAACAAGCAAACAAATAAATAAATAAATAAAATT
>PVKN010003845.1:0-35572 GCA_004027915.1 Capromys pilorides | reverse complement strand
CTCTGCAGAGATTTTCAGTACAAACAGCTGAAGTTCTAGTGATATCAAGGGTACATTTTTTCACGTAATAGTCTCTGGCTCTCTAGCTTGCCAGAATACAGTCTTGCCTTGTCTTTGTTAGCACACGAGGATGTGCTGACAAAGCACATCACAACATTTATGTAGCAACATTTATCTTAACCAGTTTTCTTCTGTTGAAGCATCTAAGTCATTTCAATTTTTAGTGTCATTGACATTGAAACAATGAACATCTTCATTTGGCAGGTGCTCTCAGTGAGTAATTGTCAAAAAACAGAATTACTAAAGAAACAGAACACTTGTCATGAAAACGGTAGCTTTGTGAAAGAGGCTTGAACTTGGGGTACACCAGCTGGGTCCATATCCTGCCTGTGCCTCCCTGTTGTCCATGTGTGACTAGGCAAATTCTCTCACCATGGAAATAGGGCTTATAGGAAAAAATGAGAAAGAACATGACATTATGTGATTCCTGGCTCATGAGAGATGCGTGTCAAATGCTGCTGTGCTGTATGGGATCTCTTAAGAGTACAGTGAGATATTTGTTACAGAAGCGGGGCACAGCTGCTTGAGGCACGGACTGAGGGTGGGTGCTCAGAATCCTTGGGGTTTCCAGGGCTTCATTGGCCCTTTCCAGCAAGAGTTCAGCATACTCTGTATGAAGCTTTTAAAACTGGCATCATCCTTCCCCATGGCTGATAGCCTCCAGCCTAGCTATGAGAGCAGCTAACTCAGAAGAGAAATAGAAATGAGAGATTGAAAAATATTTGTATTGAGCTCCTGTGGCTCTAGGCATGAGTGCCATGTATGTCACATCTACTTCTGTCTTTCTTTTGGTGTAGGCCACTCAGAAGCCAAGAGGTGAACTGAGTTTCTTGGTCCTTTCCTCACCCCACCTCTGCCTTCTTCCCCTTCCCAACAGGCATGGAGTTTGAAGGTGCCATCATTGCACTCTTTCACCTGTTGGCAACACGCACAGACAAAGTCCGGGCCCTGCGAGAGGCCTTCTACCGCCAGAACCTCCCCAACCTTATGAACTTGATCGCCACTATCTTTGTCTTTGCTGTGGTCATTTACTTCCAGGTGCGTTCTTCCTAGCACTTGCAGTTTCATGTTATCTTCACTCTGCGTCTTGAGACTTTTTGGGTTTAAAGTTACAAAGTCTGTTTAACCTGCTTTGCAATAAGAGAACCTAACTACTAGTTAGGTCTTTCTGTAATTGTGGGTTTTTTGTTTGTTTGTTTTCTTTTTGAGATAAGGCCTCCCTGTGTAGCGTGACTAGTCTTTAAGTCTCCTACCTCAAACCTCCCAAGTTCTAGATTATGGGAATCTGTGCCACATCCAGCCTGTTAAAAATTTATTCTAAATCCTTTGTATTCTAAGTCCTGTTCTAGGCCTGGGAATTTTGTAAGAAAAGGGTTTTAGAGGGAGAGAGAGAGAGAGAGAGATTGTATTTGTAAAAAATTTAGCTTTTCTGTTGATAAAAGCATTGTAAAGGCTGGGTGTGGTGGCACCACCTATATATAATACCATTGCTAGGGAGCCTGAGGCATTAGATCTCAAGTATGGTCCAGTCTGGGCTGCATAGTGAAACTTTGTCTTAAAATAAAGTCAAAAGTGGCCCAGAGATATGAGATACGGCTTAGTGACATAAGTGACTTCCTGGCAGGCACAAAGTTACAAGTTTGATTCCCAGTTCAAAAAAAAAAAAAACTTAACATGTACAAGGCCTGGGTTCTGTCCCTAGAATTGCCAGAAAACCACAGCATTGGAAATGACCATCCCAAGGACAGCCACCAGTCCCTGTAGCAGCATAGGAATGACTGGACTTGGAGACCTGCTTTGGGACTTGGGTTTATATCTTTCCATGCTTTTCTGTTAGCGCCATTTTTGTCAGACATGGGATTGTTCTACTACTGTGCTTGGTCTTGCTGGGCCACTGCATGGGGCCCAGGTATAGCAGAGAGCGAAGAAGCCTGGATGCCCTTGTATATGTCAGAGCTGACTAGGCAACAGGCACTGTGTTTTCTTGCTTCCTAGGGCTTCCGGGTGGACCTGCCCATCAAGTCTGCACGCTACCGAGGCCAGTACAACACCTACCCAATCAAGCTCTTCTACACCTCCAACATCCCTATCATCCTTCAGTCTGCCCTGGTGTCCAACCTCTACGTCATCTCGCAGATGCTGTCAGCACGCTTCAGTGGCAACCTGTTGGTCAGCCTGCTGGGAACCTGGTCTGTAAGTATGGCGGAGCAGGTGGCCTTTCTCTGGTTGGTGACATGCATGTGTCACCAGAGGTCGTCTTTCACAAATTCAGAGCATAAAATTCTCTTTTCTCAAAGAAAACTATCCTGTGGGCACCTAAGTGAAACTCTTCTTCCTCTGCTCAGAACTCTGGGTCTTGGGCTAAGGTGTGGAGAGACAGTGTTCTCAAGTTTTCTATTTCTTTCACCCAGGACACATCCTCTGGAGGCCCAGCACGTGCTTACCCAGTTGGTGGCCTATGCTACTACCTGTCCCCTCCAGAGTCATTTGGTTCCGTGCTGGAGGACCCAGTCCATGCAGTGGTATACATTGTGTTCATGCTAGGCTCCTGTGCCTTCTTCTCCAAAACCTGGATTGAGGTCTCGGGTTCCTCTGCCAAAGACGTGAGTAGCAGCCATTACTGTGAGATAAGCTGTCCCATGAGGGTATTTTTTTTTTTAATCTACTTAGTACAGGGTAGATAGGGTCTCACGACATAGATCAAACTCGTAGTGATCCTCCTGGTTTTAGTCTCCCAAGCTCTGGGATTACAGGCACTCGCCACCACACCCGGTCTTAATTGCCATCTCAGTACGCCCTGGCGGCAGGGCCGGCACAGCACACTGGGATTCAAACCCAATCTCTATCTGCCTAAGTAGGTGCTTTAATCCACTGAATATCTGGCTGGCCGTTCCCACGGGGTATTGATGGCATCTCTTCCCAACTGGTAGTTTGCAGCACCTGCAGTTGCCTCCCTAACAGCGAGCACTGGGTCACTGAAAGGAAAGTCGTTGCACCAGTTGTGAAGTTCTTTGAGTAAATATTGTTCATGCTGCAGTAGAACAATGAAATGTATCCAGTTTAAAATGAGTCAAGCTTGTAGGTGCATGCCCATCACCCCAGCACTGGGAGGCTGAGGAAGGAGGATCACAGGGCAACTTAATAACTTAGTGTCAATGAAAAACAAAAAAGGCTGGGGATATAAGTCACTGTGAAGGCCCTGGGTTCAATCCCTACCACTGGAAGAGAGAGAGAGAGAGAGAGAGAGAGAGAGAGAGAGAGAGAGAGAGAGAATAAAGAAAGAAAAGAAAGAAATTGAGCATGTCTTCTGCTCTGGCCCCCACATAGGTTGCAAAGCAGCTGAAAGAGCAGCAGATGGTGATGCGAGGCCACCGAGAGACCTCCATGGTCCATGAGCTCAACCGGTGAGTGCATCCAACCACCTCACAGTCTAAGCCACATGCTGTTTTGGTTCTTTGGATCACTGAATCTCATCCTGTGCTGTACATTAGAAAAGGTATCTATGTCATTAAATATTTATGACCTTGCTAAGCTATGGATGCTGGAGACGTGAAAATGAATTTATAGAGTCCCTCCCTAAAGGGGATCCTGGGTATGTAGACATAGCTGAGCAGGAGTAGAAGGAAAATGTGGCAGATAGGCCTGGCCTCAGGGACTAATTTTAATATTTGGATCGAACTCAGTATGTCAAGTAGCATTCAGTGTGGGAAAAGTCACGACATGCTGGCTTACACTCCCATTTCCAAGAGAGCTCCTAAAAGTTGTGACATCATAGTCTCTATGTGATGATTGTTATGTGACCCATGGCCTGCCTACAAGGCAGCACTGGTCTTAGCCTGGTCAGTGGCAACAGTGGGGGAATCCAGCTTTTCCAGCAGCCCAGAGCTGACTGTGTGTGCCCCCACCCCAGGTATATCCCCACCGCCGCAGCCTTTGGCGGTCTGTGCATCGGGGCCCTCTCGGTCCTGGCTGACTTCCTGGGCGCAATCGGATCTGGAACCGGGATCCTGCTGGCGGTGACCATCATCTATCAGTACTTCGAGATCTTCGTGAAGGAGCAGAGTGAGGTCGGCAGCATGGGTGCGCTTCTGTTCTGAGCAAGAGGCTGCAGCCACTGGAAGGAGCCCCACTGCAGAGTGCTGCTGTGGCATGTGAACTTGTGTTTAATGATGGGTTTTTAATTTCATATTTTTTCATTCCACTGTGTAAAGTGCTAGAAATTTTCCAATTTAAAATTTTGCTTTTAGTTTTCTGGCATTGGCAGAAAAACAGAAGAAAGTGTTTGTCAGCTGGCCACCAAAGTTGGGGTGGTAAGCAATTGTCCCCAAGTATCCATGTCACTTTTGTCTGAACCTTCTTGGCTGCAGGGGTCCCCACTGTCTCCCCATGTGAGTGGACAGTGTCCCACTCTGGTTGGAAGCACAAACACTGACGTCCCTTCAGGTAATGGAGCGGCACACGTGGCCTCTGGGGACATGGTGACAGGAGCCCCAGCTATCTCCCTTGCCCATCACCTGGGAGAGTCTGGCTTAACACTGTTCTGTTCGAGACTCTACTGTTCCCTTTATACAAGGCAGGGCTTTTCCTCAGAGGGCCGTGTTCCCCAGAACGTGCTGCATGCACCACGGATCCTTCTGGACAGTGCGCCAGATTCTAGAGGAATGACTGCCTGATCCCAGTGCTTCCTGTTGTCACTGGGCTGTGTCCTGTGGCTGCACTTGCTCTTCCCATCAGTCCCCAGGGAGGGGATCCCTTATAGCTGCCACCAGACACAGAAGGAAGAGGTTCATGTTAGAGTCTCCTCGGATCTAGGTACAAGCAAGTAGGTGACAAAACACCAGTCTTATCCTGGCCTTCTCCAGGGTTTTGAGCAGGGAGCAGGGATGAGGGTCCAGTGGGATAGGGTTCTTCTTGGGAATATTGCTGCAGTTTTGATTGAAGACTCACAGTTGTGTCTGAAGTGTGCTCTGCTTAGGACAGGCGATGAGGATGATAAGGCAAAACCTCCCAGCCTCAGGCCCTCAGGACAGGAATGGGAGTGGGGTGTCTGGCCTGGGGTGCACAGCACCCCTTTGGGCTTTGTCTTGTCTGAGACTTTGCTGGCAGTGCTAAGCAGTAACAGCATGGGCCAAATAGGCAGGGCAACGCCCTCCTCGAAACCAAGGCTCCCACCAGTGACAGTGAACCTGACACACGCGTGCCACAGCAGGCTGTTCCGCATAATTGAAAGCTCTAAGGTTTGCCATCACTGGCTTATACCGTATCACACGTGGCCTTGTCAGACCCAGTCCTGAGCAGCCACTCCTATGCCCTGTGCTACTGCGCCACAGCTGGGCTCCCCCTGTGGTTGGCAGTCATGGGATGGGTGGGGGCTGATCCTGGCTTCCAGGGGACTGTCACTGTGGATGCCAAAATGGCACAACTGAGATACAGTGAATATGTGACAAATAAAGCCAACTTTTTACAAGCTGTTTGGTCACTTTTTTAAAGAAAAGCGTTTATTCTCTGAAAGGCAGGCAAGATTAGAAAGCTCTGATGAGTCTTTAGCATCAGAGGCTTGGCGGGGGCTCCAGGGTCCCCACATGGATGTCCCTGCTTGCACTGGCTGAGAGAAGTCTGAGCTGAGAAAACCTACAAGAGAGGTCCAGCTGCACCACATACTGGGTACCCTGGGGACAGGCCCTAAGGGCAGAGCAGAGCTCACACCCAATTAAGTAGGCTCTGTGGTGTGCTAAGCCAAGAGCTTGTGCTCCCTGTCCGACACTCGGCCCCCAAGAACGGAACTGGATAAATGACACCTCTCCTGTGGAAAGAAGCCCAGACATCGCATCCTCTGAGAACTCCAAGGTGGGCTGTCGAAAACAGCAAGCAGCAGAAGAACTGTCACTGTTTAAAGAGTGGGGACTGGTAAAATGTAGACAGTGCCTCAGAAAAAGACCTAGGAAACTTACTAAAGTAGAGCTACATCTGCCCAGTCCAGGCTCCTGGTAGGACCTGTACAGGAACAGGGGTCATAGCTGAACACAGCCCAGAGGTCACAGCAGGTGGGGTGAGTGAGATGTGCCACACCCAAGGGCCTCTAGGAAGGGGTCACTGCAAAAGGCAGGGCCATGCAAGGTGTCTAGGGTGCTGGGGAGGGTCAGGAGAGGCCTTGGACCTTTGGGGCACCAGCAGCCTGATGGAATAAGATCTTCCTTTGTCAGCAATCGTGGGGTAATCCACTTAAAAGGTATGCTTTCAATGTGTAAATTAGGACTTGAAAACGAGCATAGCCAGACATGATAGCCCCACCTATAATCTCAGCATTCAAGAAACGGAGACAGGACAATCGTTGGGAGTTTGAGGCCAGCCTGGACCACATAGGGTGACCCCCTCAGTCAATATCCAGAAACTTACACAAGCCTGTCTACAACACTTGTAAGTATTTTGAAACATCAAAGCACGGCTAAGTCCACCGGTGACCCTGGGGGTGGGTGGGGGTTGATTATGCCCTCTTGGGCGAGGGCGGGTCAGGGGCGGATCTGTGGAGGTAACCACCTCCACACTGCGCACTCAGGTGCTTTGGTCTGGCAATCCCGGGGCAGGCCCCACAGTGGGCGCGAGGAGGAGCTGCACTGGCTAAGGCCCGGAATCCCACTCCGTCCCTGCAACCTTGCCTTCTGCGCGGGATGATGGGACGGTCACGCAGATATCTCTGGATACCCTCGCCGCCATTCCTCCTCCCCAGGTCCACACGTCCCCGCCCTACCGTGTCGCCCCGCGGCCCGCAGCCCCATTAATCACGGAGCTGACACGGGGAGACGGCGGTGGGGCGCGATCACAGCGCCCATCGCGCTTATCGCGCTGGGCCAGCCGCCGCCCCGCCGCCATTGATCCCAGGCCTGGCCGGGGTCAGTACAGCAACGCGGTGACAGCGCATCCATCGCACGCGACGCGGGTAGGCACGGCTGGCCATTAATCACCGCCTGCTGCGAGTGACGGCCGGCGACAGAGCAGCCAGGCTGCTGTCCTAGCTGAGGGGGAGCAGTCCACACCGAGGAAGCAGGGACAGAGAAGGCAGGGGGCAGAGGGGATACGGCAGCTAGCCTAGCCTGGCCAGCACTGCTGCTGGCTGTGACAAAGGGATCACTTCTCCCCTTGACTGGGCAACCATAGGATGGGGTCCCTGGGTCTCCGGGAGAGAACATGAGGATGTGGTTCTCGGAAGTGCAGGACTGATAATTAAGCCTTAAGGCTTTGTGCAAACTGAGGGGTCCTCAGAGGCCTTCCAAATTCTGGTATCTGAGAAGGGACCAGAGCATTGTAGTGTGCTGGCTCTTGTGTGACAAACTGTCCTGTGCTCTTCTCTTCTTTCAAGAGGGATAGGGTGAGGACCTCTCCTTCGAAGTTTGGCTACCTCACAAAATCCACACATCTATCTCAGATATAGCTGTTCCACCTGCACACACAGCTACTGAGGCTGAAGGAGAGGAGCCAGTTCTGTCCAGATCAAGGGTGGGAGGCAGGGAGAGAACACAGCTTGAGAACCTCTGCTGTACCTACTGCCTCCTTCACCCCATCCTCTGGAGAAGGGCATTCTGGAGTGTACCCCTGGGACCAGAGAGATCAGGAGACAGGGTATGACCTTTGGTAACTCCACTGCACTGGAGAAGCAGCGAAGGTCACTTTCTGCTATGTGCAGGTATGATGGTGGGTGTGGCCTGTCAGCCTCACAGGTGACCTTAAGGTAGGGTTCTGCAGGGTCTGCAGCAGGGGACCAGGGTCCACCAGCCAGCCTGGGACTGTCTTTCAAGAGCCCTTCAGCTCCTTGGCATCCAGGCCATTAGCAGAGCAGACGGGGCTGGGATTTATGTCCTGGCCACCCAATAACTCGATGGGAGGCACCCAAGGGTCTAGACCTCACTCGGAATATTCAGCCACTGCCTTGGCCAGCCCCCACCCCTCCTCACTTTAATATTACAACAATTTTTCACACTGGAGCTGAAATAGTGCAAAAAATGGGGCTGCTGTAATTGTTGTTAGATTGTGTGTCAGGCTGATAAGATGTAACAAATATTTTCCTCCCCACCAAGGTCTGTTTCCCTCTTGGTAATGGATGGAGAAACTTCTCATAGTCTACGAGGGATTGGTCGTAAAAACTTCGCCTGGAAGATTAATGTAATAATCACAGGCCTTACTGGGAAAAAATAGGAGAGAAATTAAAATAACCAAACCTTCCTACCTGTCTGGAGTCATCTGTCCCCCTCCAGAGCATAAGCTCCCTGGGCAATGCCATGGCCAGGATGCCAAGGAACAGAACCTAAGGCCCCAGAGAAACAAGGCCAAGAGCCCCTTCTGAACCAACTACCCTGGTGCTGGGGGCCCTGGGCAGCTGAGGGACACATACAGGCCATGGCCAAGTCCCCTAATACAGGATTCTGTGCTATGGAATTCCTGACACCCATGCCAGAGCCAGCCAGGGCAGACCCAGTCCCAGGTCCCTTCCTCACTGCTGATGCTGTCTCATCTCACACTTGCCTCCCTCCTGCTAAATCAAGAGTTGAGCTTCCCTTGCTGAGGCTGGCAGTGTAGCAATGGGGAAAGGTGCAGATTCTTGTGGGCCCCTGCATCTGTGGCTCAACTTCTTCCTCAGACACTCTCGCCATCTTCTCTGGCCTTCCCAAGACAAATGTCAAATACTGATGAGGTCCCTGGCACACAATGGAGCCCAGCCACAACACTGGGCCCGACTGTAACTTTGAGTCAGGTCTGAGGGATGACATACATCTGGTCTCCTGTACCCCTCCTTGCTTAGAGACTATATATAGATTTTGGTCTTTTCCAGACAAGGTTTCAATATGCAGTTCAGGATAGCCTTCAACTCACTGTGTAGCCCAGGCTGGCCTCAATCTCATGGCAATCCTCCTGTCTCAGCCTCCTGAGTGCTGGGACTACAGATATGTGCCACCACACCTGGTTTCTTGCTCAAGTGGGCACATGGTTGTACTGCGCCTCCCCATTGCCTCACAACACAAGATGCTGCTTTTCCCTAGGGCAAGGGACTTCCAGCTAGGGGGTGTAGGGGCTGCCTCAGAGACACAGCCACAGTGACAAGGACATGAAGGGATACAAAAGCCAATGGGGTAATTACTCAAAGGCCAAAGCAGGACGAGTGTGAGGCTATAACTACAAGTACACACTCTGCACTCATGGGTCCATAAGTCAACAGGAGATGAGATGGTCTCTGGATAAAGAGTTTCCAATACCTGAGGTAAACATGCAGCCCAAAAGGAGTGTGGCCTTGCCTAAGAAGAGGTGGCACACAGCACAGGGTGGAGGGACAGGGAACCCTGACCAATGCAACCCCAGCTGGGCAGTCAAGGTGGCCACCAATGACGTATATGCCTGCCCCAAGACTTGAGGAGAATGGCAGCTTCCATCTGGTCCTCACCAAACCTACACTCCCAGGCCAGTGAGGAGAAAAGCATCAGACAAAACCCACCTGAGGAACAGATAACACAAAACGTGACCAGTCCCTTTGTCTGAATGTTGAAGCATAAGGAAAACCTGAGACACTGGCATTTTCAGGAGGAACACTGGAGATAAAATGGCCAGGCATCCTTGGTGGAAAAGGACAGAACCCAATGTGATGAACATACCACCCATTCAGATGTCAGTGACAAGGCTAGCTGTGGGGCTCCCCAGACTCCCCACACCATCTCCACAATAATCCTGTGAATCTATACTCTGAAATGTAAAGCATTTGGTGGTGGTTGTTGGCAGCACTGGGGATGGAACTCAAGGCCTCAGACATGCTACAAAAGTTTATTTTTAAAAAATTTAAAGGAGGACCACACACCTATAATTCCAGTACCTCAGGAAGGCTGAGGCAAGATTACTACGAGTTTAAGGCCTGGACTACAAAGCAGCCTGTGAAGGGCTTTAAAAAAAAAACTGGAGACAGGTATAAAAATAACCTGTAAGATTTTATTAGCAAACACAACAACAAAGAATTTCCTCAAAACAACCACAGGAGAAATAGTGATACTAAAATAAGCCTTCAGCACATGACAGTGCTGCACACCAGTCACTTCATGTACTTGTCCTGCTGGTCCGCCAGAATCTTGGCTGAGGACTTCGCATCATAGAAGAGCTCGCTGATCTCCTCCACATGCTCCTTCTCAATGCCGTCTTTTCCATTAATCTTGGCTAGCAGGTTGGCGGGGGTCAGCAGCTGCACTGAGTACCTGCAGGAAGCAGGGCTGGTGAGCCTGGGTACCCCTTGGAACCTCCCAATTGAGTTAACACAGGCTCTGGGAGCTAAGCCCCATGCTGGGCTCAGCTGCTCACTGCAGATGCAGCAGGAAAGGAGAGCAAGATGCTATTTCTAAGCACTGTAGTCACGACCCATCTGTGAGGGGCCAGAGGCCACCAGAACGATACACATGCCTCCCCCACATCTTCACCAAAGCCTCCAAGCTCTCCAGTGGAGAATGTCACTGTTCAACAACAGGTCGTAGACTCGGGTGTGTACAGTGCTGGGCAGGTACCATCCAGGACAGCAGGAATTTCACTTAGCCAGCCAGAAACCCTAACCGCCCAGGCTGAGATTCAGTAATAGCCAGAGGGAGCTCCTGCTTCCTTCTTGGGAGCAGAACCGACAGGAACACTGCCTAAGCCACTGCCTTTGAACCACAGGAACCAGTTCCTGTCTACCCACACTGTCCCTGCTTCTTGCTACCAGGCCTCCAGAGGACAGGCCTTGGGCTGGGGATACAGCTCCAGGCATAGCGCCTGCCTACCAAGTGTAAGGTCCCAACTTCAACTCCTGGTACCAAAAAGAAGAAAAGATTGCAGAGAACAGGCCCTGCTCGCTGATTCTGTGAAGCTCCCTCCCGGGCCCTGAACTCAACCCCAGCCTCTCACCTCAGCGTGGTCTTGGTGCCAATCTCACCCAGGTGGTTTAGTGCCTCCTCACTGATGTTGATCCCCTCCGTCTGGGCTCGGATTTTAATTATCTTTTAGAGGAGAAGAAACAATTAGCATGGTTCTGTCACAGGTATCCCATCTAGAACAAGTGTTTGGATTTGTGGAGTTGGGAGTAGAACCTGAGTGCCAGGCCAGTGCTCTGCAACAGAACTCATCCCAGTATTACCACATGCCTAAAATGTTTATCTCACCCTTCCTGGTCTGCAGAGTAGGACGCTGGTGGCTGCACCCTTGGGAGCAGGTACCACCTTGAAGTCTACTTGATAGCAACACAGCTGGTGCATGGTGCTTACCCAACTGAAGGGTGACCCCATGGAGCACCTGGCACTGGGGAGCTGGGATCTCTCCAGCCTACCCACTGCCCCATAGCTGTACCCTTCCTCTTCAGTGGGCATTACCGCCTAGGAGCACTCAGGCAAGAAAGGACATTTTTTATGTTGTTTGATAAATATGATGGTTAAATAAATCAAAAAAGTTACTTTTAAAGATTCCCAGCCTGTACAACATCACTGGGAGATATCTAATCTATCAAGAGGAGGCTGTGGTGGGATCCTGGCAGGCGCAGGGTAGAGGCAGCATAGCTGCCGTCACTCGGTGGCGTGGGGTCTGCAGCACAGCCTCACTGAGTGATAAGGGCCAGCAGGATAATGATGTTGTGTGTTGTGGAGCTGAGATAACTCGAGGACTTCGAGCCTCATATAATACAGGAATTTTTCACTCTGGCAGCTCCGTAAACAAGATATCAAGAAGCCCTTGTTTAAATTAAACCCATAAAAATAGCCGTGAAGCCCAAGAACTAGGAAGCTGAGTCCTAGCTCTCCCTACCAGAAGGAAAAGAGCCAAAGCAGTGACCCGACCTGGCAGAGAGGAGTCCATGCTCAGGGGGCCCTGACGGGAAAGGCTTGTCCTGGTGCCCCAGGCAGGTGGATCGCAACCGAGGCCACTATACCCTGAGGTGCTGCCAGCAGAGCTTTCACTTGGTTCACACACAGGCTCAGAGGATGAGCTCTGCCCAAGATGCTGATTTGCTCACATACTTCATAGCCACCAAAGAGCCACATAAGCACCTCTGGGGGCCCATGGGATCAAATGCTGCCACACTCAGAGGTTGCATGCGAGCTCTCTGCTAAGGGCTCCTCCCTGGCTATGGGCTCCATGAGTGATAACCAAACCCAAAGGCAGCTGAGTGAAGACAAGACTCAGGAGCCACTGATCAGCACCAGGGAAGGACAGTGGCCCCTGAGTATCTGCCATAGCCAAGGATTCTCACTGACAAAAGCAGAGGAGGCTCAGCCCTGCAGAAACGGCATTCCTGGGGATGTCCTAATGCTCCTGGAACACACTTACTGAACCACAGCACCTGGTCAAGGACAGCACGCTGGACTGAGTGCCCCTGTTCTCAGGCTCTAGGGATAGCAGAATGTTCCGCTCCTGTGTGACCCTAACCTCTGTCTCAGATCATTCATTGCTCAGTCACCTGTCGGCACAGGGTGTGGGGCAGTGGGACAGGATAGAAAGGGTGACACAAGCACACAGGGCTAGGCTGAGGTGACTTTCAAACTAGTAGAAAACATGACACTGACCCAGGCAGAGGTGGTCTGGAGTGGTACAGGTCACTATCCTGGGCACAGTGCTCAATATTCCAAGGTAGGTTGTGTCATGGCTCTGGGCTTGAATGAATGCAGCAATGTGAACTAGGATGGAGTCCCACCTCTGTCACTTACTGCATGGCCATGGGACCCTTGCTTTTCAGGCCTTCAACCCTGGGTATTCTAAAGCTGTAACAAAGACTGTGCAGAGAAACACAGACCTGAAGCCACCAATATCTCCAACAACAGCAGCAGCAACAGCAGCAGCAGCAGGAAGAACATTATTGCAGGTCACAACAATCCTACAAAGTGGTAACATCTCAACAGGCACCAGACCTCTTGCCGAGCAGAAGAGGGCTATACTCAGAGATGCACCCAGTGGCCCAACCCATTCAGAAAGTAGAGGACTTCAGAGCACTTCAAGGGTGCCTGGCCTACTGCAGTGGCCTAAAAACCTAAGGTTCCCAGGGACAGCCTGGGACCCTCTGCTTCTGCTTCTACTTCTACTTCTATTCAGTGATCTCCTCAGCTCCACCTTACCATCACACAGCAGCAAGAGCCCCCACCTGGTAATAGGGCTGGAAGTCAATACTGTCCCCTACCATGACACATGGTGATACTGTGAGCATCACTGCCCCAGCACAGTCAGTCTGTTCTCAGAGGGGTATGGCCCAGGACACGTCACCAGCCCTTCCTGGCTGCTGTCATAAAAAGTGCCACAGGGCCCAGTCAGATAGGCCATATGAAGTATCCCTGGAGACCCCAGAAATGCCAAAGTCCCTACTCCCGAATTGCCAAGATAGCCATGCCACCTGGGACATCTCCAGGAAAAGACCAGGTGGAAATGACTGAGAGCACGGTCTAAGGACCGACAGCCCGGACTTCTACCTGCCTGTTACCTTCTAGCCACTGACCCTGGGCAAATCACTCAGTCTGAGCCTCAGTGACCTCATCTGTGAGAATTAAAATGTTGCCAGTCTCCCTGCCTAGGGACACCAGGGATGTAAGGCACCCATGGAGTTAGGCCTGTCATGGCTCATAGTATGCCCAATAAGAAGCCCATGCCTCCCCAGGGTCCAGGCACAGTGCACCAAGGACCACACAGCATCTGCAGCTACAAGCACATCAGACCCTATGGGAAGAGACCGTAGGCAAAGATGAGCAAAGAGCTTCACACATGCTCGACCATGGGACACAGCCCAGGGCTGGGCCTTGGTCTGGCTGTGTGTTCCAGCTATGTGGCTCAGTGGCCCAGCCACAGCAGAGGAAGTCCACACTTCTCCAGGGGACTACCTGCAAACATCCACAGACATGCCAGCACCTGGGGCCTTGGTGATGCTGGGCACACAAGTCAAGCAAAGGCCTCTTAAGAGACACCCAGGACCGTACCCCATAGAACAGGCCCAACCTCATACCCATCACTGCCAGCCTAGGCCCAACCCAAGCCACTTGTGTGCTTCTGCAGCAGACGCTGCATGCCAGGCCCAGAGCCAGGTGGCCCAATGTCCTACATGAGGCTCTTCCTGAAAGGCCACAGATATATATGTCTTGGGTGCTCCTCTGAGCTGTGGAATACTGCTTCACCAAGGCTGCTGAAGACTTGGCTGCAGCCCTCAGGGACTTGTGCTATAAAGCCACAGACCTTGCCCAGTCCAGACTCAAAGTTCCCTGAAAGTGAGCACCATGCAGCATGGCAGGCAGATGCTACTACCAAGAGGCAAGCGGTGGCCTCTCCAGGTTGGGGGCTGCATCCTGCACCCCAGGAGCTGCCTGTGCTGGGCTCTGCTGGACAGAGGAGCACTTGGCTATGTCCTCTGGGCAGAAAGGCATCACAAGTCCTGGCTAGGGCTGTACAGCACAACTTCTAAGTCACTGCCTCCCTTTGCCAGGGCTGGTGGTTTCCCCAGTGGCTGCTGTTCGTTGGGTTGTCCTCAAGCTCATCAGGAGGGACTTCAAGAGGGAGACCAGCCAAACCCCAGCTCTGTAGCAGCTCAGCTAAATCCAGTTGGAGCAACGATCTCTTAGCTGAGCTGTGGAGTGGCTGCCACTACGCAGAGAGGTAGGAGGGTACAGAGGCTCACCTGCTTCATCTCCTGCGGCGTGTACAGCATGGTCCGGATGATCATCACGCGGTCCAGGAGGTCAAGAGGGATGCCATGCGGAGAGGTGATATCCTCAGTGCCCCTGCAAAGGCCACACCCAGTCCTGTCACTAAGCCTCTCCTGCATAGGACACTGGACACCCAGACTGGACATCTTGACCACAGGGCAGCTGGTCAGTGTTCTGAGAACTAGAGCCAGGCATAAGGAAATGGACACATAAGCAGCCCAAGTAAACAATTTAGGAACTATCAGGATCACAGGAAATTTGGCAAAGAGTGTAAACACCCAAAGTCATCCTTGAAAATAACCACCTAAATATTTGCCAAGCTTTCTTTCATACATGTGTTTTCACAAATTAGACTAAGTGTGCATAGCAGTCTTGCTGAACATTTACCTAATGAAGCACTGAGTACTGCCATGAACCCAAGCTGCTGAGCATTAGGTAGCTTCCACTGCTGTGGCTGTGCACAGAGCCAAGCACAGTTCCTCAGCCACGGTCTGTGGTTGCACCCGACAGGACCCAAATACCCACATGAATGAAAGTGTCACTGCCTAGCCAGCAAGGCCATAGGAGTGACCCAGCCTCTGAGCACTGCGCCATCACCAAGCATCCCAGTCAGTGAACACTGTGCCACTCAGTGTTTAGAAGAGAAGGAAAGGTAAGGCTGCATCTGAATTTGTGACCAGAAGTGTGGGGAGAACTAAGTTTGCAAACCGAGGTCTATAGTCACGAATAGACGTTTGCTGACATAAATGTGTGCACTCCTTGTGCGGTGTTGGTCCATGGACTTGATACACCACAATTCCCGTTTCATCTCCTCCTCCCGCCATCTCTGATCCCTTTCATATCTGAAAGACAGCAATATCCCTACTTCCTATGATCTTTTACTTTGCTCTTTAATTTACTTATACTTTAGGTTTCTCATGTAAGAGAAATGCTGCAATATTTTTTTAAGTTTTATTTTATTATTATTTTTTTTTATATTATGGCCGGCTCAGCCTACCTGGGGGTGGGGCTGGCGCAGCATGTGGTGCCAGGGATCAAATCTCAGTCCCTGCGGCTGCTTAAGCAGGCACTTTAGACCACTGAACCATCTCGCCAGTCCTGAGAAATGCTGCAATATTGAAGAATATATCTGATTTATTTCACTTGACATTATGGTCTCATTGTGTACCCATTTCCCACAAGTGAAACAAGTTTGTCCTTCTTTATGGCAGAGTAGTACTCCACTGTTACATAATGACTTTTTTTTAATCCATTCACCTGCTGATGAACATACAGGCTGGTTCCAATGGATTTAGCTATTAGAAATTTTGCTACTATAAATAGTGTTTCAGGGCCAGGGAGATAGTTCAGTGGCATAAGAACCTGCCTGGCAAGTACAAGGTCCTGAGTTCAAACCCCAGTATTAAATAAAAAAAAAGTGTTTTAAGCTAAATAATATATCTAGATCCAAAAGATGTCAAAATTCCAGATATATATACTTTAACAATAACAACAAAAAACCTCTTTGAAATCTTATTCACTGAAGTATAAATGGAGTTATTTTTTTAATCACAAAAAATGCAACTAAATACAAGCTGGCATGGGTCAAATCCTAAAAACATACTAAGTAAAATAAAGCACACACAACTAGGCATGAGGGCACGTGCCTGTAACGCCAGCACTTGAGAGCTAAGGTAGGAGGACAACCTGAACTACATAGTGCAATCCTATCTCAAAAAATAAAAACAAAACAACAATAACAAAAATAAACCAAATCCAAAGGGGCAAATGCTATGAGTCCAGCACAGGACACCTCTACAGCTGTCATATCCACAAAGACATAAAGGAGAGCACAGGCTCCCAGGGACAGAGCAGGAAATTTGATGGAGTTAGTTTCTGTTTTTAATGCCATGAAAGCATTTTATAAATATACAGAGCTGATTATACGCCACTGGGATTGTAAATTAAAAATGGTTAAAGTGGGCCAGGTAGCTTGTGCACACCTGTAATTGCAGTACTCTGGGAGACCACAGCAGGAGGATAATAACGCTTGAGTCCAACATGGGCAACTTAGCAAGACCATATCTCAAAATAAAAATATTTAAAATCAGGGAGGGCCTGAGAAGACACTAGTGGGAAGTTTTTCCTGGATTCTGCCGCACATAGCTTGGTTAATGCCAATCACAGCAGGGGTCTGAGCCAGGGAGTGAGCACTTTCCATGAAGCTACAAGTGCCATGTTGCATTATCAAATTGCTATGATAGGCATTTTGGCTATAACTACATTTCTTTTTCAGGAGTTCATGCCAGTGGCAGTGCCTCCTCTCCATCTGAATGTGTGGCCACCGTAGAGCCTGTTCTGCACACACCGTGTGCCACTGGGAAGCATGGCTCAGCTCCCCGCAGAGCCAATACCACGCCCCAAAAAGCAGACTCCGCACATCCATTCTCAAGGGCACAATGGCTGACCCTAGCACAGGACTGAGCTTCTCCACTAAGACACAGTACCTCGTAGGGCATCCGGGAGCCCCTCCAGCTGTGATAAGGAAAACCATCTCTAGACAGCACCAATGTCCCCAGGGGCAACAGCGGTCCTGGGTGAGACTAACAGAACTACAGCTCTGTCTCACCCTGTCACTGCAGGGACACAGGAAACATGGCCTAGAAAAGTGGAGGTTACCTGACCCATGTCCCCTTAACCTTGCTCACTGGGCATAGTAAAGGCCACAGAGACAATGTCTAATATTGGACAAAGCCACCAAGATGTCCAGATGGAAATAATCTTGCAACAAATGCTTGAGTGACACTGAGCATTCATATGCAGAAGAACGCAGCTTAATTATACTCTTACCTTACACTGTTCCTCAAAATTAGCCCAAACTGGCCTGAACCCCAAACTTACGTGCAAGAACACATAAATCTTCGTCTGAGTGATTTCATACATATGAGAACAAAAACAAGTCAAGTACACAGGTATCCTGGGTGGGGCCCTGACCAGCTCCATCTGGATGAACCAGGCCCCTGCCTTTAACCTTCACATAATTCTAGAAGAAAGATGGCGCCATGTAAGGTGAGGGACTCATCTGAGTTCACAAGTCCCCCAAGACTAATGCCTGCACCACTTCTCATGGAACCAGGTTCATGCTTGGATTCACACCCCAAGAAACACAAGCTATCAGAGCACAGTTCTGCCAAGGGCCAAGAGCCAGGAAGGTGGCAGGCAGCTAGAGGCAAAGGAAGTACACTGGCACAAGGGCCACTGTGATGGCTGTATACACAGCACCCAGCGTTCCCTGAAGCCACCTCTATGCAGCATCACTTTCTAGCTGGACCTCACTCACTAACAGACCACAGGCTGCCACCTAGAGATGACCCAACTGCCCACAAGGTGTGAGGTACCCTGAGGTCCATGGAGATGTCCAGGAAGTCCTCAAGAAGGGTCACTTCACTTCCAAGCTCTGGGAGTCAGACACCAACCTAGGGGCAGCGTATCAGATGCTGCTCAAAGCTGTTAAGTGTTCCAGAAATTCAGTTATAGCACATTCCACCCAGGTCTTATCAAGGGCCTGAACTGTGTGTGGCATCACCTGGTTGCCTCTATCCCTTCTCATAGTCTAGGTGCCCAGGACACACAGAGTACTCTCTGTAATGTCAGCAGGTACTTTCATCATGACTGTGTTCCATTGCTATCAGTACCAAGACATAGTTTCCACAAGGACTCGGTACCAAGATCCTTTTCTAGAGCTCCAAGACTGACCAGACCTCTGTCCCCACTGGCCATGTTCTCAGACTAAGCCACTTTCTTATGTCCCTTCTCCTGGGCAGTGATAAGATGTCTGCCAGGCGAGTTCATCTACAAGGCTGCAGGGGAGCTTTAAGTAATAGCCCACCAGCAGAGGGCACCACATGTCCAAGCTGAGACTTTCACCAGCCAAGCTGCCAGTCATATGGGAACCAGGTCTGACCTAGGCCAGGCAGCCCTACAGGTCCCAGGTCACCTGGCATAAGCTGCCTCCTCTAGGGTGACAGGAAACACCAGCAGGAGTGGCCACACCCCTAGTTGGAGTGGCTTCTAGGATGCCACAGGCATAGATTGAGCCCTCAGATCTCAACTGCCAGTCGGAACAGTCCTAGGGGGTTGGAGGGACCTGCAGAAGTCAGTCCACTGTGGACTACCTGAGTTAGCTGTCCCTGGGCTGTGGACAATGTCTCTATCAAGAGCCCATGACATTCTTAGATACATCGCTTCAGCCAGAGGCAACCAGGGGCAGTCAACAATTCTGGCTCTAGCTATCCTAATACAGTTGTTGGTAGCAGGGTCCTCATTCTCACCCTGCTCTGGTGCAGGCTTTCAAAGAGGCCCTGTCTCAATACGCACAGTGGTGTATGCCTATAGTCCTAGCACTCATGAGGCTGAGGCAGGAGGATCGCTGTGAGTCCGAGACCAACCTGGGCTACAAAGTGAGTTTAAGGCTAGCCTTACCTACATAGTGAGACCGTCTCAAAAGACAAAAAAAAGAGGCCCTCACTGCCCAGACCATGCAGTGCCCCAGTGCTTAGATCTTCTAAGCCCACTAAAAAACCAATGAACAGCAGAAGTATCAAGTTCCAGAAGCACAGACACTGGGCTTTGATAGATGGCAGATGGAATTCTTTGGGAATTAGGGGCCTTGAGAGCACTTAGGAGAAACAGAAATAAAAAGACATCCATAGCCAAAGCTCTGGGCCTGAGCCAGCAGGTGCACTCACCAACAAGGGTCAAGGAAGGTCACCAAAGTGGGCCTGCCAGGAGAGGCAGGAAGGCACAAACGTGGCTCAGGGAAGGTCTCAGGTTATCACAAAGACCCTGTTCTCATCTTTTCTTTTTTAAACCCTTTATTTATTTATTTTTTTTAATATTATGGCCGGCTCAGCCAGCCCTGGGGGAGGGGCTGGTGCAGCATGTGGTGCCTGGGATCGAACCGTGGTCTCTGCAATTGCCTAAGCTTGCCTAAGCAGGCGCTTTAGACCACTGAGCCATCTCGCCGGCCCCATTCTCATCTTAATGACAAGGAACAAGTTACTATATGGCACTGAGTTTCCTCATCTAAAATGAGTCTAATGATGCCTCTCAGAGGTAGAAAGGACTCAAAAGTTGAGTGGAAATTATGAGCAGCTCCCTCATCTGGTCTCACCTTTGCACCACCAGTGCAATGACCAAAATCTAACACCTCACTGTCACCCTGGGACCCTAAGAGAGACCCTCTGATCAAAAGGCTGATTAGGCACTGTGGCATGTCTGTTCTCGAAAGCCACCCCATCCACACTTGTGACACGTAGGGCTAAAAAGAGGGCTTAAGGAACCCAGGAGCTGGGGCAGAAGTGGCCACCCACCTGATGACACAGTTACCACGGTTGGATGCAAAGATGACAATGGGGGCTATGGAGGACTCCAGAGCTCGGTGCAGGTAGGTGAAGCACTCGATGTCCAGCATGTGGACCTCATCAACAAACAGCACTCCAGGGACCAGCTCGGCAATGCCCTGGTCAATGTACTTGTTCACCACCTTGTTGATTTCCCCTCGAAGTTTGTCTGGGAGATAATAAGGTAGGCCAGGTCAGCCCCAGTAGGAAGAGCTGTTTTTCTCCTCTCCCATCCCCAGTCTAAGCCAAACCCTGCACCCTGGGTTCCCACTAACTAGGTGGCCCTGGGTAGGGTCTGTCCCCAGTCCAGGCTTCAGTGTCATCATCTGCAAATAGGAAGAACCCTACCTAACGGTCACAGCGTTGGCAGCCTTCCCTGAAAAAAAGTTTGCCTAAGTCTATAATAGGCTTTGACAAAATGGTTCTGTATAGGACAGCCTTCCAAGTGCTCCACTGCTCTGCCTCAAAGCGCCTGGCTTGTGACACTCCTTACTGTGCTATATTATCTCCCAGCACCCATCTTGCTCCTCCTGATCCTAACACCAAGGTGGGAGGCCCCAAGAAGTGAGTTTTCATATGCAAATTTCCCTGTCCATCCTGTCAGTGATGGGTGTCTTATCCCTGTGTAACAAAGCCCAGGTTAATTAACTTTCAATCAAGTGTAGACAGAATCCTCTGCGGAGGAGGCCTGGAGGGCCAACGGCTCAAAAGAAAAGAGGGACCGAGGCTCTCAAAAGTTACATAACCCATTTTGGGTCACAGTCCTCATTTTCTAAGCTAACTCCTGTGCTATTCAGAAAAACACAACAGGAAGACCCAATGTACCAGCCTCCACCAGGTCTGGGCAGGTACTGTCACAGGGGACGCAGAAGACAGCCACAAAAGGCCCTTGTCTACTTGGCAACTACAGTCTCAAGGTAACAGCTACTTCAATATTCAGCCAACATTTTAAGGTAACAAAGCCTCAGGTGATAATGAAAACAGAAGAGGACTTAAAAGCTGGGAAGAGGACAGGATCAGTAAGGCTCAACCTAGAGCAGGCCTTTACTTCAGAGCCAGCGAGGGCCCAGAAGCTGGCAGGTAGCAGAGTGGGCAGTAAGGGAAGAACCACATGTCTGGGCCCTCAAAGGGACCAGAAAATAGGATGGCTGAGGGGCCAGAGAACCCCATGGCTGATGGGTCAAACTCTGGGAAGAAGGTGCCAAGGGGTGTGGGCCATGTCAGGGTACCACAGCATCCAGAAAACAAGGTCTTCCCATCACCACCTGCCCAGCCAGCCCTGCTTCGAGTTCACAGCCACACCATCTGCCCCACCTGTGATTTCTGTCTTCTTCGGCTTCATCAGCTGGCCCATCATAGATAGGATGTCCTGGCCACCCTGCAGAAAGAAGATGGGAGCCAACCTTACTCCGCCAAGTCCCTAATATCAGCACCACACAGATCCTGCAGTGTGGACACTAGCACGCCTCCCCTGGGAAGCTTGAGGAGCCTCTAGATTCACAGAAATGTTTAGCAATGCCAAGACTATAAGACAAATGTATTGCACGGGAAGTGGAAGCCCGCTTTCTCCTAATTCTTCTTCTTCATTAGCTACACAGGATTCTGAACACTTCCCTCAACCCCCACGAGCTTTGTTATGATTTAAGGACTTTGTACATTCCAATCCAGTTGCAGCAATGCCACCCCCTTTCCTGGGAAGCCTTAAGTCTTTGCTAATAGTTAGGCTCAATGCCCTCTGCATCCATATCCCCGCCCACTGTCCCCACTCCTCTGGGGACTAATGAACTGTCAGAGTCAGTGTGAAGCCCCACTGAAATCCTGTCCCCACACCTCCTCTCCTAAGCTTAGCCTTGGGATGGCTGCCCTCAGGACCAGCTCACTGTCCAACTTTGTCCTGCCAGCTCCTAACAGAGTAGCGATCATCTAGGAGTCACAGTGGTAGCAGAAGTGGATTACTAAATGCTCAAAGCTAAGGAGGCAAATGTTCTCTGGGTCTTCACACCTGACCCCCCAAAACAGCTCTGCCCTCCGAAAAGCAGTGTAAGATCACTGAGCCCCAAATTCCAGAAAGCCCAGGGACATAGTGATAATTAGCCATATGGTGAGTAACGGGGCTCCTGGTTTCCCCATCCCAGCACCAAGGCCTCTGGGGTTAGCTGAGAGATTTCAAGCACTAGATTTCAAATCACAAAATACATCAACCCTTTCCTGTGAGGGAAGAGATGGCCTCCTAGGATGAAGGTGAAATCAAACTGGAAGGCCACCAGCAGGGAGCAATTATGCTCTGCTGCTTTTAGTCACATATTTCCCAGAACTGTCACAGGCAACAAATACTTTCTACAGTTTATTAGCAAGGTGTAAGTGTTCACATCCCCTTTCTTCTTTCTCCCCATTTATGTATTTGGTACAGGGTCTCACTATGCAGCTCAGACTCATAGTGATCCTCCTGTTTTCAGCCTCCCCAGTGCTGGGATTACAGGCATGTACTACCACACCTGGAGTCCGTCACAGGCTCAGTGAGCCCCAGGGGCAGGGCCGGTGCAGCATATGGAACCAGGGATCAAATCCTGATCCCTACACTTGCCAAAGCAAGTGCTCAGTACACGGAGCTATCTCACCAGCCCTAAGTGTTCACCTCTTGTCTAGAAGTACATACAACAGTGCTAGCTCAAAGCCAAAAATGTAGGGATTTTGTTTAGTAGAGACAGTTGCAACTGTTAGGCTTTCTGAAATCCTGTAAAGGACCCAAGAACACTCTTAGCCTCCACCAGGAATACCCAGAGCTGCTAGCCACAAGCCCACTGCTGGAGAGAAGCCACAAGGCCGCTGACTGGAGAGCTGGGGCCAGAGGATTGACTGGGACAGGAACAATATACATGAAATCATCTGTGACTTGTGCATTTGAATTGGAACAAAGGAGCCCTGCATGGCTCATGGTGATGTTAATTGCTGAACATCATAGACAGAAAAGGCCTGCCTGCCACCCAAAGTAGCATCAAGATCCTGACAGTTCATTCCCAGAGCTTCACAGCCCACACACAAAAGCCCCAAGTGCTAGTCAACCAGGCAGTGATCAAAGGAGCCTGCATACCTGTGGCCGTGCATTGGCCACGTCCAAGTCGTGCAAGGTCACATCCTGGATGATTTCCTTCTTCTTGTGCACATCCCCCTTTGGCAAGGGCACATATTCTTCAGCCTCAAGGTCAAATTCTGTGGCATAGGTGTCACACCTGCCTTGCCTCTGCAGAAAGAAACATAAGCACCCATGAGCTTCCACTGCGAAGTCTCCAGATGGCATAGCGCTGAGATAAAGGTCTCAGTTCCCAGTGGCCTCCTTAACAAACTCCAAATATGCCCCCTCACCTCTGCTGCCAAGAGGAGCCAGCTATCTGCTCATCAGCGGGCTCCTAAACCTCAGTTGAGAAACACCGGATACCTTTTCCAAGAATCTCTCCCCTCTTTCTTTTAACCGTATGCAATTCTCGATAAAGGGCAAATCCAGATTAACTAGAGACAGAGGGAGCTGCTCAGACTGCTTTGTAGGTGGATGATTTAGCGTATGATATGAAGTATTATGCTCATCCATTAAACAGTGAGCAAACTGTAAGGATGCAGGGGATCAGATAGAGAAAGGTGTCAACTAGTGTAGCGCTCCTCCCCACATGCATAGATCTCAGGAAGGAAACACTAGAGTGATAAAAGGGAGATTAAATGCACTGCACATTTCAATTTGAAAATGACTAAAGTTGTTTAGGTTTCTCAATGCCTTTTGGGTTTTTCTAACAGACTGTTCATCATGAGAAAGTTAAAGGATGAAAACAAAGGGAAGTGAAGTTTATTCTGCATCAGGGACAGCTGCTGAGCCTCGCTACACACGGCACTGATGCCAGCCCCGTACTCCCGCACCCAGCCCACAGACCCCTTGGCTCCTCCTGCAGACACAGCAGCTGGGTGCTGGCCACCGCAGCCTTACCTTTACAGCACCGCTGTTGGCTTCGATGTATATTACATCTCCAGCTTCTACTCGCTCTTTCTGCAAACTTTCAAAGATGCTGGGGTCCAGCTGAAACACAACGAGGGGGACGGGACTCAGGGAGCTGTAGTGCACACTCCATTTCCTTCTGACCCCTTCTGGCGAGCTTTCCACGACAGCCTGGCAGCCAGTACCTGTGTGGAGCACAGGTCTCGGCATCCATGACGCCTGAGCCTAATGGGGGCTGGGCAGATGGGTAGGCAGGAGAGAGTCCCAGGGATACTGATCTCCTCCTTCCACCGAGGAGCTGTAAACTAGCAGAAGGGTTTTATGATTTTACTATGCTGCAATACTGGGGATCAAACCCAGGGCCTCTGTCCTAAGCTAACCTTCTAGGTCTCTTTTATTTTTACAAAAATGCTCCCACACAACTACTAAGTTGCTCAGGCTGAGCTTGAACTTACAAACCTCCTGCCACAGCTTTTTAAAGAGCTACAACTACAGGTGTGTACCACTGCACCAAACTAACAAAGGGTTTTATTTATTTTTTATGAATTTTGCGCAGAGTGTACACGTTCTCACTATATAGATCAGACTCATAGTGATCCTCCTGTTTTCAGCCTCCCAAGTGCTGGGATTACAGGCGTACCACCACACTCAGTCTCAATCACTGTCTCAGCAGGCCCCAGGAGCGGGGCCAGCACAGCATGCTGGGGATTGAACCCTGGCCCATGTCTGCCTAAGCAGGCAGGCACTTTAACCTGCTGAGCTATCTGGCTGGCCTATTTATTGCCGGGGAGATAGCTCAGTGGAATAAGTGCTTGCCTAGCAAGTGCAAGGTCCTGAGTTCAATTCCTGGTACCACCAAAAAATAAATAAATAAATACTTGTTTAATGTTTCATTTTATTTGTTTATTTGAGTTTTTGTATTACGGCTGGCTGGCTCAGCCTGCCCTGGGGGTGGGGCTGGCGCAGCATGTGATGGCAGGGATCAAACCTCGGTTCCTGCAATTGCCTAGGCTTTCCTACGCAGCCACGTTAGACTGCTGAGCCATCTCGCCAGCCCCTAAATATTATTTACGGTGAAATAAATAAATAAATATTTATTTATTTATTTAGGGTGGGACTGGTGCGGCATGTAATACAGGGATTGAACCACAGTCCCTGCACTTGCTTAAACTTTCCTAAGCAGGTGCTTTACACTGCTGGGCTATCTTACCAGCCCTAACAAAGGGTTTTAAAAGGCTCTGGTTACCTTTAGAGGGGTCCCTGCTGCACCTTTTGGCAAGTCCTATCACAGCTCCCCCATAACCCCAGTGTGGCACCTGCTAGCAGTGCCACGGTCTCCAGGCAACAGCTGCAGGCTTGTGTTGATGGATGAGACTCTGTGCCCTAGGCTCCCCATCCACACAGCAGCACCAGGTGTAATCCCAGGTGGGTGTGGTCCAAAGGGAAGTGTGTGCCAGTAACCTCTTAGCCCAGAACCTGTGTCCGTGGCAGAGGTTGCTTTCTCAGTCTTCCAGAGTCATGGCCCTGGGGCAACATCCTCACAAAGAACTCTGCATTTAACACAAGTTTCTCCAGGTTAAACTTCAAAGAAAGCTGTATTATGTAATAGGGCTGTGGTAGGAAGCACTTGGACTCTGCCCCAAACAAAATTAGTGAGTAAAACCCAGGCTGGCAAAGGAAGTCAGACAGAACAACTACACACACAGTATGACTTGCTGAACGTCCCCCAGAAAAGCTGGTCTATAGCAAAATACTTCAGTGGTTGCCCAGGGCTAGGGCTGGGATGTGCAACGCCTATAACTGGAAGCAGGTTTCTTGCAGGGGTGGAGAAAACATTCTAAAATTAGATTGTGGCAATGGATGCATGACTGTGCAAGTAATTTAACATTCCCTAAACTGCACATTTAAAATGGGCAAATTGTACTTAAAATTGTGTCTCGACAAAGCAGTTCCAAAGCCACCACCCCAGCAGGAGACTCCAGCTCTGACCTCTGGCTGGCTGTGCAGCTGTGGAAACAGCCCAGGTCCCCAAAACAGCGTGGGGAGGGTCAGTGAGGCACTAATACTGGTCTCCTTGCTGAGTTTCATTTTTTTTTCAGCGGAACTGGGGATCAAACTCAAGACCTTGCACTTGCCAGGCAGATACTTGTACCCCGATGAGTTTCAGAACCTACTCACAAACTGAAATACCCACTGGGCATTTTGGGACCCTTTTCTCCTGATACCTTGTGCGTGCTTGCGCACGCGCGCGCGCGCGTGTCTGTGTATACCAAAAGTACTCAGAAGTGTTTATTTTAAAAGGAAAATTAACTTTCTCCCTTATGTTATTTTCTTAAAGAAACTATGCAAAGCTGCTAAAATTTAAACTATGCCTTACTTTTTTTTTTTTTTATGTACAGCCTACAAGGTCTCATTGCACAGATCAGACTCATAGTGCTCCTCCTGCTTTCAGCCTCCCAAGCACTGTGATATAGGCGCATACCACCACACCCAGTCTCAGTTGCCAGCACTTTTTGTTTTTGAGACACGGTCTCATTATGTCATTTCAGGGCAGTCTTGAACTCATCACTAAATAGTCCATGCTGGCCTTGAATTTATGGCAGTCCTGCCTCAACCTCCCAAGTGCTGGGATTACAGGCATGCGCCATCAGTCCAGGTGCTTCAAACACTTCTGTACTGGTTATTTACTCAAGGGGTAAAGGCTGAAAGGGACTGTGTGCTACAAAAGAACTGGAGTGACAAGGGGGAGATGTAAAAGAGGTGTGCAAAGCAGACTCCTGAGACAGAGACCTCATAGGAGAAAGAAAAACAGCCCTCTGAGTAAGTGACATTTTTATAATCTCCATAAAGCAGTGGCCAAGAAACAACCTTACAGAATCAGAGAACTATAAAATCACAAAGCAGAGTAAAGATGGAGAAATTATACGATTGATCCACTGCAGTTTATAGATGGGAAAACTGAGTCCCAGAGAGTGCAGATCACCCACTGAAAGGCACACTGCCCTTTGAAAGGCATACTGTGCCAAGAGGTTCAAGAGGACAGAGCCCAGGTGGCACTCACCTTCAGCTGCTTGGTGCCTTTGGCAGTCTTGAGTCCTATGATCACATGGCTAATAGTCTTGCCATACCCTCCCATGGGGTTCTCAGTCTCACAAGGCGTAAGCTCAGTCACTTCACCTTCATAAACCTCCTTGGTCTCTTTTATCCGAAGCCCTAGAAGGCATTGAGGGGTCACAGAGTAAGCAGCAGAGCCCTTATCACACAACTTAACAATAGCTCTTTTATAACCTTAGCCCAAAACTTCAATGTCACAAGAAGGCAAACAGACCTTAAGAAAAGTGCACAGAAGGTGCAACCCAATGGTGAGTGCTTGCCTTGCATGTGCAAGGCCTGGCTTTGGTCTCTGGCACAGCAAAAATAAACAGCTACAACTTCAAGGATGTCACATTGGGCAGAAAAGCAATAAGCACATAAATGCAAACTGAAGCTGCTGCTATTCAGAAGTGTAGAAAGCAATTTCACTTCAATTTTTCAAAGAACTTTCTAGATTCAAAGCCAATGAAACTATGATTCTAAAACTGTCCTGGGGCTGGGGAGATAGCTCAGTACAATAAGTGCTTGCCTGGCAAGCACAAAGGCCTGAGTTCAATCCCCAGTTCCGGAAAAAAAAAAAAACTGTCTGAGACCTCAAAGGGTGAGATACAATACCCAGTCTGACCACAACAAGTGTCACTGGTCAGTGACACCATAGGAGCCACCTTCTTCCCTGAATTTGACTCAGGGGACTCTCTCTACCTCAGCCCCAGTGGAGTGGGAAGACAAGAGCAAGTATGACCTATGCCTAAAAGTGACTTCACGATGGCCAGCATGGGCTCTAGCTGAGCACACTGAATTCCCAGACGAAGACACTGGGCCTAAGTCACTATCTACACGTGGTTCTACAGTTCCCCAAGGCAGCACAATAGCACTTATCACTGTAATAAGTTTTTGCATCAAAATATGGTAACTGAAAGAAACTTCTCTCCTCACTCTGAATATCACCCACATTAGCTGTTCAATGTGTCTGTTAGTTATCTGAGAATTGTAGTCTCTACTCTTTGTACAATGTCCTTGCTGCCCAAATCCCTGGGTAGTGTAAAATGCAACCCCTCTGGAGTTCCCCTAACTGTCCTTGGGCATCCTCCATGTTGCCCTCCAGGAACTCTACATGCCCACAGTATGGGAACACAGTAATGCCATGACATGTGACCTTGGCCATCCACATCAGAGCTTAGGGCCTAGCAGCATGTAGCAGACAGGCATGAAATCACAGGGTGGGGCCACTGCTACCTGATACCCTAACACCCAGGAATACACCTGTAGATACCTCATGGCCCACATAGCTCAAGGGCTCAAGAGAATTGGCCAAGAAACACAGAAACCCCAGTTTAGCACTCAGTGAAAACCAGACCCTACTGTCCTTTCATCTCTCCACTAGACCCTAAAACCATATAACAGGGAATAGGGGTTTCCTAACACAGCAGCCCTACTGCTCACTGAAAGAGCTCAACAGGAAGACAAAAGCATATCACCAAACACTGCTTCTGTAAACACATGTAGCACACCCACCTCACACACATATGCTCTCACACACTCACACACACACACACACACACACACACGTGCATACCCTCTCCAAAGCCCCCAAGTCCAGGTCAAGGAAGGAAATGGCTTCCTCTGAGGCTACACAAGCCACAAGGATTCAACCTATCCTCATAGCTATTCAACCTATCCTCAAAGAATTCTAAACACTCACTGGCACAACAGACCATGCCATGCCACTATGCACCGTATTTCAAGGGCTGAACTGAAAGAGGTACACTGGAGGGTCCCTAAACTTGTAGGCAAGCTGGCAGACGACACCCAGAGATAGCATGTGCAAACTTCTGACAGTATCTCTTCACACATTCCCAGAATCCCCAAAGCAGTGAGGACTATACATGGGGTTGGCAGCCTAACCCTGTAATGCTGAGGGCATGGCTCCACTTCAGCAGCAAAGGTTGATCTTTTCCTGCTCCTTGACATAACTGGGCTCCTGGCTGTGGAGCCAGGGCTACCTCCTGGCCCAGCCCCAAGGCCACAGCTCTAGGGGTTGGCTGTTGCACAACCTTGCTGTCCTTTGCCACCACCTGATTGGCACAGGAGCACTCAGCTCTACACTCCCTTCCACCTGGCCATGGATATGATGTCTGTATCCATCTCGTTTATACTGTGTTCCAAGAGGAAAAAGAGATTGAAGGCACATGACAACCAATATGATTGCCTGTGTCTTGATTTAAATGCATCTCTAAAACCACTATGTCACTCAAGATAATGGAAACCAGGTGTGGTGGCATACCCTGTAATTCCCATGCTCAGGAGGCTGAGGCAGAGCGATGACAGTCGAGTCCCATCTGGATAGTGTATCAAAAGTCTGCTTCAATTTTTTTAAAATGTAAAAAGGGTTGAGGATGTAGCTCAGTGAGGAGGAACAAGCTTCAATCTCTAGTACTAATAAAGATTACCCCTCATATGGGACAGCAGATGGTGACCAGAGAGCAAAGGTACTCAGGGGTACAGATAATATTCTCTCAAATGGGTACTGGCTCCCGGGATCCTCACTTTACGGGAACCCACCAGGCTAACCATCATGCTCTGGGCACCATATGTATGCACTAGGTTACCAAGTAGAGAAACAAGTAACAGCGTGGGACCTGGTAAAGGAGGGACACAGGTGGTTTCGGTTAGGGACACTTTTCTATGTCTCCACTCCGGCCTCTGGTTGTAGCATTCAACCTCCAGACCCACTTAAGGGGCCACCACCACTCCATGTCCCATGAATCTCCAGGCTTGGGTTACCACCCATTCTTGGCTCACAGTTCCCCAGCAGATCCTGAAGTCTATCAGGAATGAGAAGTCTTTATCTAAAGAATAATGAAAAACTATTCTACATACACGGGAAGATAAAAGCTACTCCTGGCATGGTTCTGGTGTCCTGCCACTAAACTGCCTCTTCCTGATAGGGAAACATCCCACAGGGTGCCAGGCAATCCTGGGTACTCCCCACTTACCTGCGAGTTATCTTATCGTGCCATGGGTGCCTCTCTCCCCCAGAAACCTGATCAGGACAGAGACACTTAGATAGTCAAGGGGAGGAAAAGTTTCCTGCATCTGATAGCTACAAATGGAGGTTTTGGAATTGTACCAAAAGAGAGGACAGGTTTCATTTCTGCTTTACCAAGTCCTTAGTTCTTGAGGAGGAAGACAAAAATATTCCCAACATGACTCTTTGCAAGCAGAAGATTGTGACCAACTTGGAAAATTACTTTTAAAAGGAGCTTTGGCTTAAAAAATAAAACAAAATCAAACCTTTTATAGCCCAGAGAGATAAATTCTTCCAGTGGAATGCTCATTTATATCTGACATGAACTGCCTCAGGCCAGGAAGAAAGGCATTCCCATCTCTCACTAGCCCCATATTTGTTTAGAAGTTGCTCCGTGCTGACAAGCGGCTGGGACTCACTGGAGGACAATGGAACTGGCTGTTAGCTAGGAAAGGGGCTGAGCTGGTGCCATCTCCGGCAACGACAACACAAATGACACAGGTTTCATCTGCTGGCTCGGGTTTCTAAATCCCTGACAGGGACCTTCATCATGTCAAGGAAACAGCACAGACTCCTGGCTTTTCATTTCTGGTGGGCTCACGGCTTCCTCCCACCCCTGCCAACCTCGGAGGAATTCAAAGGCAAGAGGTGGAAGGCGGTCAGCGGCTGCCCTTTCATACTGTGGCGGGATCAAGGAATTTCTCTTCACCTTGCTGCCATCAAAAGAAATGCACCATCCTTCTCCCTCCAGAATGGCAAATGGCAGCCTGGATGCATGCTCATTTACATCAGAAAGCATTTAAGCTACCTTTAAGCAATCCAGTTTTGTTAGATGCTATCACTGTCTAAAAATTGGTTTCTAAACAATTTTTTGAAAATATACAGCCAGCCAAGTCAGTCATAACAGCTCATTTAACATCATTTAATGACAAGACTGATAAAAATCCTGGCACACACAACAGCAAGTCAGCTGGGAACGTGGCACACCTGTAGGTCCAGATTGCAGTACCACTTCCTCAAGAAAAGCACTCAGAAAGATTTGAAACTTTTTTCTTCTTTTTTTTTCTTTCAAAACAGGTTCTCACTGGCCTTTAATTTGCAAACCCCCTCCCTCCGCCTCCCAAGTGCTGATTTTAAACCTCAGCGGGTCTGAATCATCTCTACTGCTGCTCCAGGTAAGCGTAAGAATCTAAGAACAATACACAGAATAATGTGGGCTGAAGCCAACAGACGCAATGCTTTATTAAAGAAGCCAAACACAACACACATACAGTGTGATTCCATTTAGAACAAGTGTAAAAGGTACATATTTGAGTGTATAAGGTTATGACCAAGTTGTTGACTGTGTTCTAGGCTTTCAGCTTCATGGTGACTGTACGAAAA
Organism: Capromys pilorides; assembly: GCA_004027915.1. NCBI lineage: Eukaryota > Metazoa > Chordata > Mammalia > Rodentia > Capromyidae > Capromys > Capromys pilorides. Next base: position 3,979 of record PVKN010003845.1, on the reverse strand, counting down.
TTTACTTCATAATTAGCTAATGTTTTATGTATTTTTTAGGCATTTGCTACACTTGAGCTTTTCAGGTAGAAAAAGTAATATCCCTATTTCCTGGTAAAAGATATTTCCAGTAGGAAATACATGGAAGGAAGGAAGGGAGGGAGGGAGAAAGAGAGAGATGGATAGATCGATCAATCAATGGATCAATCTGGCAGCTTTAAAGAAAATCCACATCCAAAACGACACCACTCCTACTAATACAGACAAACCAAGTGTAGTGGTGCACTCCTGTAATCCCAGCACTCGGGAGGCTAAGGCTGGAGGAACATTGTGAGTTTGAGACTAGCCTAGGCTACAAGTGATATTTAAAAATATCCAGACAGCCAAGTCAGTCCTCCTCAAGACCAACCTGAACTTCATAGTGAGACCCTGACACCAAAAACAAAAGAAACAAAAAACAGCCTAGTACAGGCAGTTCACCACCTCTGGTCACAGCAGCAGCCCCACACAAGTGGCCTGGGCTCAACCTCTGCACCATAGAACAGTGAACAAGAAATGGGAACACAGCATCCAATGCTCATGGAGACCTAGTGGGGAGATAAAGGGGTGACTGCAGCACTCAGGCAGAGACTGAGGGAGGGTACCTGCTGGAACACACCTGTGGGGCCCTGGAGCACAGTCATGTCCTCCAGAGGATAGAAGTGGGACATGTGACACTGCCCAGTACACAGACAGCTTATTCCCATTTTACACAGATGTACACAGGCTCACAAGGCATGTTTGTCACTGCACGCGATCTTTTGCCATAGGCTTTTGTTTCATTCTACCTGCTTCTCTTATATGTAGGAAAACCTGTATGCTTTATTAAAGAAGCCAAATATGAACACACACAGTGATTCCATTTAGAACAAGTATAAAAGGTACACACATGGGTGTACAAAGTTACACCCATGTAGCATCAGGAACTGGGGCTACAGAGAAACAAACACAGCCCCCTGTACCCCAGCAGCCACTCCTCCCCATGTTTTCCCATCTCCCAAAGCAGCCCAGCCTGGGGTCTCACTGGCTCCTCTCACTTCCAGGCCCACGCCTAACCTTTCAGGAAATCCTGGCAGCTCTAAGTCTCATGTAAACAGATCCAGAAGCACCTCTACTGTCACTGCCCCAGACCACACCAATACCAACACCTGTTCACACTCTATCCTCAGTCTACCCTCACCCTTCTGCCTAGCTCCAGCACAGGGCATCTTGTCAAACAGAGGCCAGTCCCCATGGGTACCAGGCCTCTCCAGCTGATTTTCCAAAGCCCTACCTAAGCGAGACTTCACTAGTTTTACGCTGTCACCATTTCCACAGTACTTTTTAGGAAGTGTCCATCTTCTGAATGCTCACCTTGATAAGAGACTGTAACGTGAGTAGGTGTTTGCAAATACAAGCCGACAGTATACCCTACAGACCCAAGCACACATGCCCAGAAACAGGCATGATGCTTCCTGGCTGCCTTGTTTTGAAAAGCAAAAATTGAAGAACACAAAACACTAAACCTCCATCTCAACAAAAGGACTATGTTGCAACAGTTAAGGAACTATTTTTATTAGCAGATCTCAGGGAAGCAAAGAGTCGCTCAGCATTAAACCAGCAGGGGCGGGGCTATAAGAATGACAATTCTCTTCTCATTGCAAATCTTCAGTACTTGGAGCAGAGGAACCAGGCAGGAGTGCTATTTACCACCAGGTAACACACTTAAACTTTCTGAGGCTCATTTATTTTCTTTCTTCCTTTTTTTTCCTCTTTTTCCTTCTCACCAGCAGAGGGAATCAAACCCAGAGGTGCTCTACCAGAGCCACACCCCTAGTACTTTTATTTTGAGGCGAAGTCTCACTAAGCTGTCCAGCCTGGCCTAAAAATTATAATCCTCCTGCCTCAGCCTCTGGAGTAGCTGGGATGCACCAGCCTGTTTCTGCACAAGCAAATGCAGACCTATACCTTCTGTTAAGGGAGCAAAAGCCTGGTACCACACTGGAAGCCCCTGGCCCAGTGAGGCAGCACCACAGGCACAAGGCTATGTCAGTGGCTCTGTTAGTCCTTAAAGAGGACACCTCACCTGTCTTGCTACAGAAAACCACAGCATTCTGGCAGCCTGGTACATGACAGTGCTGGCTATAGTCCACCTTTTTCAGTGGACAGTCCCACCCTTTATCCTCTCAAAGCAGAGGAGAACTGCCAGGGAAATCAGACTTGTTCTTAAAAGGCCACTGTATAGCCACATGGGGAAAGACTTGCTGGGCAGAAACCCAAGGCCTGTATATGCTAAGTACATGCTCTAGCCCTCAGCCATACCCCATGCCAAACCAACATCTAACCTGACCACATCAAGAAACTCAGCCCCATTCCCAGGGTCCACATTCACTCCAATATCGCAGCAACTCAATTCAAACAGCTGTGGTTTGGTTGTCCTGTTTGCAAAGAAAATGGCAACAATGCAGCGTAACAATACATCTTGAAGAGTTTTTCCCCAGGACACAGCAGTAAACCTTCTCCACACCTACAGTACCCACCAATGGCTCTGCGAAAGTTCTCCATTAGCACCTCCGTCTTCTTGATCTCCGTTGAGTAAACCTCGCTGCCCACCATTGGGCAGAAAGGGACCTTACTCCCCAGCTCCTGAGCAATGGCCAGAGCTAGAGCCGTCTGCAAAAGACAAAAAGGGACACCCATTTGCTTCAGTTCTCAAGACAGGGTGATTCAGAAACACATGCAATCAAAGTTTTTAACTGGGAATGACCAAGTAGCTAATCCCTAAGCTAAATTAACACCAACTGGCATAATTTTCATATAGTCAGGGATGATCTTTGTAGACAGTCATTTTATATCATAAATGGCAACACTAACCATTCCCATACTTACACGCGTCCCTCAGGAAGCCCTACTCAGCACAGGCCAACCCTAAGCACCTCCTACTCTCTACATTCTCACAGCCCAGGAAGTAACTGTTGCTCCACTCCCCATGTTAGAGAAGGAAGCCGAGACAGACAGGGACTCATGAACACAGTCAAGAAACCATGACTAGGAAAAAGCAGAGAGAGATGAAAACACTGGCAGCAGGGCCCAGAGGTCATGCTCCCACCATCATTAGTACGCTCTTCCAAAACTGCTTCCTTACAGAGCAGGTTTGACAGCATATTTCTATGATCCAGCATTTGGGAGGCTGAAACAGGACTGGGGAGTGTTCAAGGTCAGCCTAGACTTCATAGCAAGACCCTGTCTCCAAAACACCTGCTCCCTCAACGCTCAACAGGGTCTGATCTAACTGCCTGACTGCTCAGGGCAACCCCAACCAAAGTCTCTGAGATCATGCTGTTTTACAGTGGTGCCAATCCACAGCCTGCTGGAAATCAGTACTGAAGGAATATGCCACTTCCTGTTCCTTTTATGGTATGTGGTTCACAAATAGCAAAGGAAGATATGCTAGAGGACTCCTGGAGGTATAGGTTGGTCTTAACAAGTTACACTTGAACCTGTGCTGTAGTAAACTACAAATTGGTGTTTGGGGATGTTAACTGTGGCTAGCAGATGCTGAATGGAACCAGAGATAATGGATACATGGTCAAATACCAAGAATTAAAGGCAAATGCTCTCAGTTTGGTACAGGACTGGGTATGGCATGGCCTCTAGATGCCATTTCCACCTCTCTTCAATGTGAGGAAGGGAAGCTCACAGGTCCATGGCCAAGGAAGGCCAGCTTGATACTCAGAAACAAGGTGAGCTTGAAGACATAGTTTACAAACTGAGTAGGGGAGCTGGATGTGGTGCCATACACCTGTAACCCCAGTACTTCAGAGGCCAAGGTAGGAGGATCACTGTGAGGTCAAGTCCAGCCCAGGCCACAAGCAAGGCACTGTCTTAAACAAAAACAAAATCAACAACAAAAACATTAAATATTAAAAACTATAAAGAAATAAAAGCTGGACCAAGAAAGTGTCCTCAGGGCCAGCCAAAT
>PVKN010003844.1:0-35580 GCA_004027915.1 Capromys pilorides | reverse complement strand
GGGAGGATGATTCTGATGAAGACATGTCTAATTTTGATCGTTTCTCTGAGGTAAGTTATTTTAAATGCATTCTTTAATCCCCTACCTCAGTGTATGGTTCTATGGATTTCAGTTGGTTTTAAGAGCTTAATGGAATTCAAGATAAGCATTTTATTTTTAATTCTACACTCATTAACACCAAATGAAATCTTAGTAGTGACTTTATTTTTATTTTAAGATAAGGTCTCATTATATAGTTCAGGCTGGTCTTGAAGTTAATTTGTAGCCCAGGCTGGCCTTGAACTCACAGTGATCCTCCTGCCTCAGCCTTAGTAATTTTATCTTTTTTTTTTTTTTTTTTTTTTTTAATTTTATTTGTTTACTTGTTTGTTTGTTTATTTATTTTATGGCTGGCTCAGCCTGCCCTGGTGGTGGGGCTGGCACAGCATGTGGTGCCGGGGATCGAACCGCAGTCCCTACAGTTGCCTGAGCTTTCCCAAGCAGGTGCTTTAGACCACTGAACCATCTCGCCGGCCCCAGTAATTTTATCTTAAAGTTTAACTTTTTAAATGATCTTTTAAATTGGTGTTCTAAAAATAATACATAAATGATATTGAAAGGTAAAACATAATTGGTATAACTAATCAGTCTAGCTTAGCTATGTGTTATTCTAGAATTGAAACATTTTTCTTCTTTGGCAAATAAATCCAATAGTTGCCTTGGATTTTGTAGCCATATCATTAGTAGAGATAAAACTTAAGAATCATGGTGAGTTCATACTGAGATGTGCATAGGTTTTTAATTACAAAAACAGAAAGGTGCTTAAGTGTGTGTGTGCATGTGTGTTTCCATTTGATTTTCTGAGGTGGTCTCCTGTGCAGTTTAGACTATTCTTCACTATTTGAGACTAGACTCAAACTTGAGATTCTTCAGCATTAGCCTCTTGAGTGCTGGCATTAAAGGCATGTTCCACCACACCTGGTTAAGCCTATTTTCTTAGCTGTCACACGATCAATATTGGCCAAAGCAAAAGGAAAAAAATCTGATCTCTGTAGACAGAATCATCTTTACTATATATGCTAGAGTAAAGCTGATTAAGAGGATACTATCCAGGTGCTATGATGCACTCCCTTAATTCCAACTCTGGAGGCTAAAGTAGATCACCAGGAATTCAAGGCCAGCCTAAACTACATACATAGCAAGACCTTGTCTCAATAGAATAGCCAGGTATGATGGTGAGTGTGGTGCCATGTTCCTATAATGAAGCAGGAGAATCACAGCCCATTTAAGGCCAGACTGGGCTGCATGGTGAGTTTGAGTCCAGCTTGCACTACAAAGCAAGATCCTGACTCAAGGGGGGAAAAAAAAAAGAATATTAAGTGGTTTTTTTTGTTTGTTTGTTTTGTCTTTTTGAGATGGGGTCTCGCTATGCAGTCCAGGCTGGCCTTGAGCTCACTTTTGTAGCCCAGGCTGGTCTTGAACTCACACTGATCCTCCTGCCTCAGCCTCCCAAGTGCTGAGATTACAGGCATGCACCACCACGCCTGGTTTTAAGAATATTAAGTTTAAATTACATATATACCTATAAAATCCTTTTAAAGAACTAATTCCCTACTGGATGTGTTTAGCATTTAACTTGGCTCACACACTTCATTTCAGTAAGAGGAAAGAATATTCAGTGTGACTCTCCTCAAATGTGCTGTTTTTATGTATGGTTGTTGGTTTTTATAAAAGTTAGTACTGCATAATTACTCATTTTTAGTGTACTACCTTAGTAGGGTTTTTTAGTTTTGTTTCATACCAAGACTCTTGCCTTAGCAGACACTGAGCTGGGATTTACCCAGCCTTGTTTTGCTTTATTTCCTGAATACTTTCAGTTCTGTCTGTTGCTGTTATATTCACAGCACCAGCATTATGCTACACATATTTTGAGCATTTTTCATTCTTAGGAAACCTAAAGGAAGCCAATGCCAGGTGTGTAATCCCAGCTATTTTGGAGGCTGAGAGAGAATTTGAAGTCAACTAAGGCAAACTTAAGACTCTTTCAAAATAAAAGGGCTGGAATCCATTTCTGTACTGTAACCTTTGTCTAGCATGCAGGAAGTTTTGGGTTTAGTCTCTAATACAACAGGAAATGTATTCAGCAGTGTCTTAATAAAAGATAGGAATCCCTTGGGAAGGATACTCAGAATCAAGCTCTCAGTCTCCACTTGCCAAGCAGATGCTGTGCTGCTGAGCCGTATCCCCAGCTGTGATGATTGTGATTATACTTAGAGGTGTGACTAGGGTTTGTGTGTGTGCATGTGTTTTCTGTGGTATAGTACTTGAGATTAAACTCAGGGCCTTTGTGTTGAGCTACATCTTTCTACCCTATTTTATTTTGACCTAATATCTCATTGAGTCTTTAAATGACCATAATTGAGTTCAAATTGGTGATTCTCCTACCCAGTCTTGTTGAAATTATAGGCCTATATGTTGAGCGGAGGGGAGTTTTTTGTGTTTTGCTTAGTGGTGCTGGGGATTGAACCTGGTGGGGCCTCGTACTGGGGGAAAAAAAAAAACAACAACTCTACCAGTGAGTAACTTCCCCAGCCCTTTTATGTTATAGTTAATTGATAAAAATAACACTTGTTTGAGATCTGTTTAAGCCTACATGCATAGCACTATACTCACAAACATAGCAGCTCTCAAATTTAATGGAACTAGAAAACTTCATACCCACTGAACTGAAACTTCTGGGGGAAACCCTCCTCAACTACTCTTGTACTTTTTTTCTGTGCATTTGGATATTTTAGATCCCTCAAAACAGTAGATAGGGACAGGAGAGATAGCTCAGAGGCATAAGCACCTACCTAGCAAGCACAAGGACCCAAGTTCAATCCCTGGCCTCACATGCCATGCGGTCTCGGTCCCAGATCCCTAGGCACCCACCATGTGTTCCTGGAACCTGGTGTGGTGGTACACACCTATAATTCCCCAGCATTTGGAAGTTTGAACAAGGAGGATCTCTGGGAATTTGAGACCAGCCTGGGGCCACAAAAGTGAGCACAAAGGCCAGCCAGAACTGCATAGTGAGACCTTGTCTCAAACAAAAAACAGTAAATAGTTTTGTGAAAATGGACTTATTTCTCTTAGCAGTTTCCCCAGATGTTGATGTTATTGCCGAGTCCAATGTTTTTTCCCCCTGCCCCTATGTTACTGAGTATTGGGTTATTTATAAAGTTAAGGGCTGCCTCAGGGGACTAAAGCATTTGCTTGGCAGAGGCAGGGGCTTGGGATTCAGTCCCGAGCCTGCTCCCAGGGCTCACTGAGAGATGAGTAAGACTGATCCCGTGGTGGCATGCATGCCCTTAATCCTAGCTCTTGGGAGGCTGAAAAATAGAAAGGATTACTACAAGTCCAGCCTGTTTATCAAGACCCTGTAAACCCTGTACTAAATACATAAAAAATAATAAAGTTGTATGTGACTGTTTTTGTTTTGTTTTTGCAATACTGGGGATTGAACTCAGGCCCCTGTGCTTGCCAGGCAAGTGCTTATTCTACTGAGCTATCTCCCCAGCCCAACTAAATGGTTTTATTTTTCTAAAATTTAAAAACTTGAAAAACTTCTAAATCCTTTATTTGTTAATAATTGTTCACTCTGGTTACCTGTATCTCTTTAAAAATAACACATCCTTTTTAAAAAAACAACTAAAGAAAATAAATTAGTATTCTATAAGCATGCTCTATTAGTCCTATTTTATTATAGATGTTCAGGCTACTTTAACTATTATTTGGTCTTTGATTTGTTATTCAAGCCTTTTTTACAAATTGGCCCCATCTCATAAGTATTTAAGCTCCTTTATTGTCTTGCATGATATTTAAGATTATAGTGAAATGCTATAATATACATGAAAAGACATAAAACTTTACATCTACAGGTGGGTCCTGTTTTTTCACTAGAGGTAACCACTATTCAGAATTTTTATGTTTAATTTATAGATACCTTGCTGAGTGAATGTACTAACTTTACTTTTTAATTTTCCATGTGTGTCCAGGATTTTTAATATCTATAATACACCTTTTCCAGAGAGGTATATAAGTTTGTTTGGTATGTTTTGTTTGTTGAAATTTACAGCAGACTTGAACATTCAGAAGTTTGCAACATAATTAGGGCTTAATTTAACATCGTTTTTAAAACTTAATTTTTACACCTTAAATAGATGATGAACAACATGGGTGGTGATGAGGATGTAGATTTACCAGAAGTAGATGGAGCAGATGATGTAAGTCTATAAATTCTGTTTTCTCTTTACTTTTATAGAAACAGTGCATTTATAAGTTGTTTTATATAGCTTAGAGGTCAATGGGGAGGCACTTGGGTTTTTTTTCCTAAATATTAAAATGTGCCCATTTTTAATGGGAACTGTGTTTAGGTACTGTTCCTGAAAGAATAAATTTTGTAAGAATCATTGCAAAAAGACAGCATCTCTTACTTTGTGTTAAGTTAGTTTAGGGATTACTTTGACAAAGAATGTAAGTTAAGATAGGTTTAAGAATAAAAACAGGTATCCCAGCTCTTGGGAGGCTGAGACAGGAGAATCATTGAGTTAGTGGCCAGCCTGGGTTACCTAGTGAGTACAAGGCTATCCTGAATTAGAGCCATACGCTGTTTCTAAAAAAAAAAAAAAAAATAGGCAAGTCTGAAAGAAAGGAAAAAAAAAATAGGTAAGTCCAAGAGTATGGCTCAGCAGCCCAAGTGCCTGTCTGGCAAGCACAAGGTTCTGAGTTTGATTCTTGGTACCAAAAAGACAGACAGACAGACAGACAGACAGACAGACAGACAGACAGACAGACAGACAGACAGACAGACAAAAACAAGTTTGTCAGAGAGTATAATGAAGAGAGGGACATTATGAAAGTATAAGAAGATCACAATAAGTCATTTCCTTATTATTGTTCTCTGGCATCCTGTTTACATCTTCCATAAAAATCATTCAATATAGCTTGGAAACTAGATTATTTTAATAGGATTATAGTTTGTCTTTACTGGCCCATTGGTCTTTAAAAGGAGGTATTGAAAGAGTCAGGTGAATTGTCACCAGGAAGCACACGTTAGCTTTCCATAGGCAGATAGCTACTCAGCTGTACATCATACTCCTTTGGGAAACTGTCCTAAATCCAGTGAGAATAGCCATATGCCTTCACTATTTTAATCAAGAGCACAGTGCTTTGGTTTCTTAAAGCTTAGTATTCAGTTAGCAGAGGAATGTTTGATCACCTTAATGCTTTTTTTATTTCTCTTATCTGTAGGATTCACAAGACAGTGATGATGAAAGTAAGTGACTTTTATATAGTTTTTTATATAAGGATGTGTCATACCAGAGGCTGAACTAAAAACATCAACTTCATAACAATAATAATTCTTGGGGAGAAAAATGATTAATCTTTATGGTGTTGAGTAAATGTGAATCATTGAGCTAGTAAGATAATCCAGTTAGTTTACTGGGGAACTTTTCACTTGTGACTATTACTGTAAGAACTTAAAATTGGTGATTTTTCTTTTGTTAATTCATACTAATGTTTTTAAAATCCTTTCAGAAATGCCAGATCTGGAATAAGCAAGTGTCATCACCTGAATTTTGAAAAAGAAAATAACTTCACTGCAAGATTTCATAATTGAGAATTCCTGAGTTGATAGCTCTAAAGGCAGATGCTATATTTGCCTCCTTTGACCCGTTTTTCAAACCTGTTCCCCCCACCCTTTAAGGCTTCACTAAGGGTTGATAATGTACCATTGTATGGGGCAATTTCAGGTCACCTGAGGGATTATTCTTATGCATGAACATTTCCCAGACTTTCACAAGCTGTTGAGGTCATAGACAGTTACAGTAATTGTGATAATAAAAAAGATTTTCACCTGTCTCCTTTACTTCATAACATAGTTACTGACATGATAGAAAGTTCTCAGCATAGGGAACATAACTAAATTTTAGATTTTAGATATGAACTCAAATTGGCTGATACGTTAAACTGATAACTTGCCATTCCTCTGGTGTACCTTTCAGAATTGTTCCACTAAAGTTTATTTTTCAAAAAACTTCACATTATTGTATGTAAGTGATCACTTGTCAGTGTTCCAGATGTATCTTAGCTAAAACTAGTGAATGCCCTTAACTTAGATGGTTTTTGAAGCCTATACATTTGGTATTATTTGGCCCTTAAGCTTTTACATCTCTCAGCATGGAGGACAAAGAAAGCTGTACATTGTTGCTTGGGAGTCTCTACATTTAGACCAGATTTGTATTTGCACTGTCAGTATGGCAAATGAATGAAAAGGTGTTAATACACTATTGGATTTTTTATTTGTTTTTGATTCAGCTTGTACCCTAGCTGAAAAACCTCAATTTATGTTCATGACAGTGGGATTGTTTTAAATGTCTACATTCTTTCTAATAAACTGTTGGAAGACTTTTGACTGTCCTTTTAACTGTTTTACTATAACTTCGTGTATCTACTATTCCCTGAAATCAAGTTTCTACTTTGGAACAGTTTGGAGCTATTCCTCTGTTTGAAAAAAGGCTTGTTATGTCACAGGAAACCTTTTTAAAGTGGATCTGTAGTCAAAAATTGTAGATGCACTTTGCAGCACCTGGAAAAGAAAGTGTTGTGATTGATTGAAATAAAACCAATTGTGTTGTCCTCGGTCTTTATCTTTTTGAGACAGGGTCTCCCTATGCAGTTCAGGCTGGCCTTGCACTCAGTTTTGTAGCCCAGGCTGGTCTCGAACTCATACTGATCTCCCTGCCTCAACCTCCCAGGTGCTGGGATTACAGGCATGAGCCACCACAACAGGCTCCCTCCTTAATCTTTTGAGTTTATGCATTTTGGCAGTTTTCATTCCCTCACTTTTTATGTATTTGTCATCCTTTTTGAGACAAGATTTCCCTATGCAGTTCAGGCTGGCTTTATACTTAGTTTGGACCTTAGACTGACCTCAAATTTGCAACAATCCTCCTGCCTCAGCCTCCCAAGTTATAGGCATGTGCCATCACACCCAGCTTAGTTTTTGTTTTTAGTAGAAATAGTTTTGTAGAAATAGTTTTGTGCCACATGGTGGCACAGACCTGTAATAGTGCTCAAGAGGCTAAGGGAGGAGTTCAGAATTGACCTAAATTATGGAGTCTGTGACTCAAATTTTTTGACAAAACAATGGTTTTATAATGCATTATAAAATTTTTTTTTAATTTTTATTTTGTTTGCTTGTTTGTTCATTTCTTTATTTACTTATTTTATGGCTGGCTCAGCCTGCCCTGGTGGTGGGGCTGGCACAGCATGTGGTGCAGGGGATTGAACCGCAGTCCCTACAGTTGCCTGAGCTTTCCTAAGCAGGTGCTTTAGACCACTGAACCATCTCGCTGGCCCTATAAGTCATCATAATGTTATATAATTCATTATAGTCCCTGCTCAAACTCCCAGGGTCCAAGACCAACCTGGGTATATACAGCAAGACCCTATTTAAAAGGAATACAGGGGGGCTGGCAAGTTCAGTGGTCTAAAGCGCCTGCTTAGGAAACCTTAGGCAACTATGGGGACCGTGGTTCAATCCCCGGCACCGGCACCACATCGCTGCGCCAGCCTCACCACTAGAGCAGGTTGAGCGGGCCGTAAAATAAATATTTAAAAAAATAAAAATACAGGGCTGGGGAGATAGCTCAGTAGAGTAAGTGCTTGCTCTGCAAGCGCAAGGTCCTGAGTTCAATCCCCAGTACTGCAAACATACATACATGCTGTTTTAGTCACTTTTCTCTCGTTGCTGGCACAAACACTCGACACTCAAATTAGGGAAGGAAAGATTTTCAGTCCATATTTACCTGGCTCCAAGGCAGAGGGGCACATGGCAGAGGGCAACCTTTCATGGCAGCAGCTAAGAGGAAGAGAGCAGAGCTAGAAGCAGGGAGAGCTAGCTGCTCAAGCAGCTAACTTCCTTATATTGAAATGCAAATCACCTGCCCCAGGGCTGGTGCAGCACACATTTCCACAATTAACAAAATTCCAGAAGCTGCCCCATGACTGCTTGAGGCTTTGGGGGACACCTACACGCAAACCATAACATACATACAAAACAAAACGCCAAGGTCGGGTATGGTGGTACATATTTGTAATCCCAGCACTTGGAAGGCTGAGGAAGGGGTTCACCTTGTGAGTTCAAGGCTGATTACAGCTCCATAGTGATGTTTTTAAAAAAGGACAGGTGTGATGATTGTTGGGAGCTAGGAGCTGTGGAAGCTAGAAAACTGATCAAGTGTGTGTAGGTAGGACTAGGCCTCAATGCCTAAAGCAAACAAGCTACCTCATCCCGGAGATAAACATCCTATCTGGTCAGACGTTAGACAGCCTTGTATCACAGGTTACTAACTACAGAGTTACATCTTGCCAACCAGAAAACAACCACCTAACATAGCTTTTTGTCTTGTCTATCTTGTCCTCATTCCTGCTACCATTTCTTCCCCAGATAAAACCAATCACTGAGGCCAGCAAATCCCTACAATAGATAGCATTTGGGAGGCTGAGGCAGGAGGATCATTGCTGGTTTGAGACTGGTGTGACTTAAGTCAACCTGAACTGCATAGTGAGACATGTCTCAAAAAGACTAACAACGGGCCAGGAGATAGCTCAATAGAATAAGCACCTGCCTGACGAGCAGAAGGTCCTGAATTCGATCCCTGGTACTACCAAAAAAAAAAAAAAAGTATGAACGACAAAAACCTATAAACTTAACACATTCATGACAAGCCTATGTTTTTTATTTTTTATTTTATTTTTTTGTGGAACCAGGGATTGAACTCAGGCCCTTACCATTGCCAGGCAAATGCTTATCCTACTGAGCTGTCTCCCTGGCCCTAAGCCTATGTTTTCTGTTTCTGGCTTTTTTGAGGTTTTTGTTGTGGCTTTTAAACTCACTTTGCAGCCCAGGTTGGTCTGTGCTGGGATTACAGGCAAATGCCATCATGCCTAGCTAATGCCTTCAAAGCACCTGTGGCATGTGTCCAGTCAAGCAGCTTGCACCCACGCGTAGTAAGTACAATCATCCATGGGACAGTGACGTAGCACCAGTGGTTCAGGCAGGAAAGAATGTTAAAATAAGGTTTGTCTTTATTTGATAGAGGGTCTTGATATGGAGCTCAGACTCACAGTGCTGGGGTCCGAGGCATGTACCACCATGCCCAGTTTCGGTGGCTGGCTTGGTGTGGGGCTGGCACAGCATGCAGTACCAGGGGTTGACTTGGGTCCTTGTGCTTGCCAAACAAGTGCTTAGACCACTGAGCTATCTCCCCAGCCCAGGAATGTGTTAAAGTACAGGTAAACCTCATACAATATACCTGTCCCTCAACCATTCTTTCTCTGACCTGGACTCACAAAGTTTTAGTTTCTTATTTTTGGACCTTGTGTTTCATATTTGGCATCCTAATTCTCAAAGTTAACTGGATATTTTTGAATTACATAGATTCCTGAGTCCTAAGCCTGGTAAAAAGGCTTTAGTAGGCATAGTGACACACGCCTGTGATTTTAGTACTTGGGATCTTTTTTTTTTTAATGGCCAGTTCAGCCTATCCTCAGGATGGGGCTGGCACAGCATGTGGTGCTTGGGATCACACTGTGGTCCCTGCAGTTGCCTCAACAGGTACTTTCGACTGCTGAGCCATCTCACCAGCCCAGTACTCAGGATCTTGAGGCGAAGACGACTGCTGCAAGTTTAAGGGCCACATTTGGTTATATAGTGAGTTCAAGGCCAGCCTAAACTACATACTGATTAGAAAAGGTGAGGGGGGAGCAGGGGAAGCAGGCCTGCAGATGTACCTTCATGCAAGGACCTGGGTATGATGGTACATTTTTAATACCAATACTGATATCAGAGGAACTCCGCAGCTGGAGGTGAGCCTGAACTACATAGACTCCCCTTGCTCATTCCAGACTATTGTAAGCAATGTGGGTATCAGTAGTGTGAGGAGTTTGTAAAAAGTTTTTACTCCCAGGTATGGTGATGCTTCCCTATAATTCCAGCCTTCTGACAGACTGATCCCAGAGGACATTTAAGGTCAGGCAACGTCATGTGATCCTGTCACACATTCCTCCAAAGGCTTGGTGCTGTAGTGCAAGTTGAAGGCCTTGGGCTCTCTAGTATCCACCACCACCAAAATCAAAATAGTTCTAATCTCAAGATAAAATTGGTAAGGTGAGTCATAAGGCACATTTGAAATTTCAGGTAAAAATAGATACATTCTATACATTTTATGTATGTAAACTTGTAGTTTACATAAAATACCGCTTGTTTATCTTGGCATGGTAGAGCATACCTGCAGTGCCCACCCTGGAGAGGCTGAGGTAGAAATTGCAGGGAGTTCAAAGCAACCATAAATTATGATTTGAGATGCCAGGCTAGGCTATTTGGAATCCTCTTTAACATTCCAGAGTGCTGGGATTGATTGATTGACTTAGTGTTTTTGAGTCTGCTATGTAGTTCAGGTTGACCCTCAACTCACTTTGAAGATCAAGCTGGTCTCCACCTCTCAACAATCCTCAGACTCCTGAACGCTGGGATTATAGGCCTGCACCACCACGTCAGGCACATTTTTGTCTTAGCCAGTGTCAACTGCACGAACTTGTATATTTAGATTACTTACTAAGCATTTTTTAAAATCACTGCAATGCCACACACTTTATATGTAGTAGAAGATACAGAATTGTTTCTCTCCAAAAAAAAAATTAAAAAATTGGGCCGGTGAGATAGCTCAGTGGTCTAAAGTGCCTGCTTAGGCAAGCGTGCAGGGACAGCAGTTCAATCTCCAGCACCACGTGCCATGCCAGCCCTACCCTCAAGGCAGGCCAAGCCAGCCACACACACCTATTTTTTCTCCAGAAATCATTATGAAGTTTGTGAAATTTTTTTGTTATTGTTACATTTCAACTTTTTTGGGTCAGTTTTGCCCTCAAACCTCCCTCTCAGGGCTGGGGGTATAATTTAGTGGCCTAACTGCCTGCCTGGCAATTACAACCTCCTGAGTTTGGTTCCTGGTACAAAACCCTGTCTCAAGAAAACCGAAGGACTGTAATCCCAGCACTTGGGAGGTTAAGGTAGGAGGATCAGTGTGAGTTCGAGACCAGCCTGGTCTACAAAAGTGAACTCATGGCCTGCCTGAACTACATAGCAAGACCCTGACTCAAAAAGACCAAAAAAAAAAAAAAAAGAAAAGTAAAAGAAAGCCAAAGGAGAAAAAAAAAAGACAAGTGTTTCAAACAGTGATGAAATTCAGTTACTTAGAGACTTGATAAATGTTTTAGATACCTAGATTAAGTGGGATGCCAGTATAAGAGTCAATAAAACTGGTAATTTAGAGAAGACCAAAATTGATATAAAGGGAAAATTTAGGTGACACTAAGTCTTGCCAGAAAGATAAGAGGGAGGAATTTTAAAAATCATTTGACTTTTTTTGAAGGGCAGGAAAGACCAAAGAATCAAACTTGGAACCTCAAGATTGCCAGGCAAGGGGCCGGGGAGGTAGCTCTGTGGCACAAGTTCCTGCCTGGCAAGTGCAAGATTGTGAATTCAAACCCCAGTCCTGCAAAAAAAAAAAAAAAAAAAAAAAAAAAAAAAAAAAAAGATTTCCAGGAAGGCTTTGTGCTGTTGAGTTAAAGTTATATCCTCAGCCCAAATTGTTTGACTTTTTCTTTTTTTGGTACCAGGGATTGAACTCAGGATCTTGTGCTTTCCAGGCAGGTACTTATACTGCTGAGCTATCTCCCCATCCCTGCTTGACTTTTATATAAAATTATTCTTCTAAAAACTATTTTGTGCTAGACCATAGGATGAAATAAAGGGGGCCACAAGTTATTTTCAACAAAATAATGAAATATTTATCTTGCCTCCCCACTTCTGTGTAGAGACTGGGTAGAAGACTTGTTTTTTTTTTTTTTTTGGTCACTACCGGGAATGAACTCAGGACCTTCCACTTGCCAGCCAGGAGCTTATGCTGCTGAGTGACATCCATCCCTGGCTGAATACAGAAATTTTTTGCTGAGCTAGATTCTTTGCACTTGTTTATTTTTTATGTTGAGACGGGGTCTTTCTAAATTGCCCAGGCTGAGCTCAGACTTGAAATTCTCCTACCTCAGTTTCCCAGAGTACTGGGGTTAGTAGCATGCACTATTTTCTCTGTTAAACTCTTTAATACCTTTCTAATGCCAAGTGGTGGGAACTTTTTCAAGAAAAGTGAGAAATGATGTAGCCTAGTGGTGGAGAATCTGGGGAAGTGTTCTCACGGAAATTCAAAGGTTTTCCCCAATCTGCCCCAAAGTATTTTTTGATGAATTATTTCAAAGTGTAGGAGGCCAGTGAGATGGTTCAGTGGTCTAAAGCGCCTGCTTAGGAAAGCCCAGGCAACTGCAGGGACTGCAGTTTGATCCCGCACACCACATGCTGTGCCAGCCCCACCACCAGGGCAGGCTGAGCCAGCCATAAAATAAACAAATAAAAATAAAAAATAAAATAAAAAACAAACAAACAAAAAACAAAATGTATATGTACAGGCCTTGCGATGTAGCCCAGTGATAGAGCCTTTTCCTAGCATGTGTGAGAAGCCTGAGTTTGTTCTTTTCTCTAATATCACCAAAGCTTTAAGATGCAACATATATAATGTGTATGCCAGAACAGAGAAATGAATAATATATATATATATATATATATATATATATCACCATAAGTATTTATTTATATGTACCATGACTATACAGTGATTGTACTGTTTATTCATTTGTTTTTTTTAAGACAGGGTTTGGTGGGCCTTGAACTCACTATGTAACCCAGGTTAGCCTCGAACTTTGCTATCATACTGCCTCAGCCTCCTAAGCATAGCATTTTATTGCACTATTTGCTTATTTGGACCTTTAAAAGAAGGGTGAATGGATAAGACTGATTTGTGACAACGTCTTAATTCAGGTGGCCTCGAACTCCAGGCCACCCTCCTGTCTCAACCGCTCCACCACGTCTGACTTATTTTTAATTTAAAATTTTTGTCTACTCAATGTATAGCATACATGTGTTAAAGAACTAGTTATTTTCTTTCATTGTACAGATGTAAGAGGTAAGCAGGTCTCTGACCCGCTGGCACCTAAGGAGCTTCCGATTTCCTTTGAACACAAAAACCGTGTTTTCACTCTACAGAAGGCTCCAGACAATGCCACAGTTACCCTCAGTGATGCTTCAAGACACTACGATTTCTGTAACCCCATCTGTGTGGCTGTCAACCAGAGTAACCAGCCTAAGGAGAGACTCCAAGGACAGGGAAAGACAACCCAAGGGTGTACCTCCCCCCTTCAACAGGAACTCCGCCCCTTTCCCAGACGTAGTTCCGCGGAGCACTGACATTGCGTTGGCCCAATTAGGTTTCGAGGCTCAGGGTGCTGCCTTTCCAATGACAAAAGCCGTTTCAGATTAGCATCAGTGTTGGCCAATGGCTGAGAGGATGGGAGATGTCAACCTATAGAAATAGCGCTGAGAATGAAGAGCAGTAAATCCTGCCAATGGGTGCTGCGATAGCAGAACCGGTACTGCTCCAGCCGCAGAGGAGCAGGCGGCGAGAACGGCTGCCGCCCTCAGTCTCCACCCGGACTCCGCCATGTTGAGTCTTGTGGCTCGCGTGGCCGCCGCGTCGGCCTCCGGGGCCTTGCGGGGACTCAGCCCTTCGGCGTCGCTACCCCAAGCTCAACTTTTACTGCGGGCCACCCCGGCAGCGGTCCAGCCTGGTAAGTGCCTTCCTCTGAGAGCCAGGTTTCTGTCTTTCCCGCCATGACCTTGAGCCGCGGGCGAATTGTAGCTTGGGCCTAAGGATTCTGTTGTGCTAGAAGGATGCCAGGGCAGCGTCCTACCCACTGTCGCTGGGTAAGACCTGGTCGCACGTGGACGCTTGCTGTGATCTAGTACTGCCTTATTTTGGAGTAAAGGTTGTGTATAACAGAAGGTGCGCTGACCTTCCCATGGCATGGCGGTGTCAGATCACGCGTTACAGGACAGTGTGCAGGATGGGGAGACAGTGCAGGCGCGTTCCCGACTACTGCGTGGCCCTCCCGCTGAACACGCCTTCTGTGCGATCGGAACGAGGCCGAGCCAAAGCGAAATTCGCCCTTTTTCTGTGGGTTACGTCGGGGTCTCCGATGACCTTTAGCCGTCCTGACCCAGCTCCATATAATATCTTTTTGTCTGTTAGCCAGAGACTATGCGGCGCAAACATCTCCGTCGCCCAAGTCAGGCGCCGCCACCGGGCGCATCGTGGCGGTCATCGGTGCAGTGGTGGACGTCCAGTTTGATGAAGGGTTGCCACCCATTCTGAATGCCTTGGAAGTGCAAGGCCGGGAGACCCGGCTGGTTTTGGAAGTGGCTCAGCATTTGGGTAAGTAGAATTTTTAGGAACAGTAAAAATGTTATTCAGCCCAAATATCTGAAAAACAACATTGTTCCTTCTGTGATGATTTTATCAACATGACTTTCGTTCTTCTGAATTTGCTGAAGCCACGTTTAAATACTGAGAAGGAGTCTTGGTTGACAGAGGTCTGTCGTGCAAGGTACACTGCATTAAATGATAACGGATTTGACCTTATGTAAAATCTCCCAATGTCTCTGACAGGTGAGAGTACAGTAAGAACGATTGCTATGGATGGTACAGAAGGCCTAGTCAGAGGCCAGAAAGTCCTGGATTCTGGTGCACCAATCAAAATTCCTGTTGGTCCCGAGACCTTGGGCAGAATCATGAATGTCATTGGAGAACCTATTGATGAGAGGGGGCCTATCAAAACCAAACAGTAAGTTTCTGAGCATCTGTTGACAAAGGAACTGCCTGTCCACTTTTTCTTCTTTTTTTTTTTTTTTTGGTGGTAATGAGGATTTACCTGCACTTTCACACAAGTAACTAGGCAAGCCTTCTGTGTCAGTGAGCTACATCTTAGTCCTTTAAAATTTTTTTTTGAGATAGGAATTCACCAAGTTTTCCAGGCAGGGCTTGAACTTGCCGTCTTCTTTAGTCTCCTGAGTAGCTACAATTATAGGCATGTACTGCTGTGCCTGGTAGGAACTACTTTTTCTTGCAGTTAGGCACATCATGGTGATAACTAATAAATAATTTTCCTATATGTAATTCATAACATGCTAATCTCAGTTTTTTAAATCACACAGTGCATTTTTTTTTTCTGAAGAAATTAAGAATGCAGAAGTTCTCAGGTGCTTCCTTTTGTGTTACTTTGTTTTGCTTTGGTTTTTTAATTGTGTGTTTTTGTTTTTGAGACAAAATCTCAACAGTGTCATTTAGTCTGGCTTTGAATTCATAGTGATCTTTTTGCCATATACTCCTGAGTGTGCCATCATGCCCAGCCCACAGGTTCTTGTTTGTTGTTTTGTCTTTATTTTGAGACAGGATTTCACTGTGCAGTCAGTCCAGGCTGGCCTTGTATTCCCTTTTTATCCCAGGCTGGCCCCAAACTCACAGTGATTCTTCTGCCTCAGCCTCCTAAGTGCTGGAGTTACAGGTGTGTGCCACCAAGCCTAGCCAGCCCAGAGGTTCTAATTGCTAAAAACTGGGTCTTTTTTTTTTGTACCAGGAATCAACCACAAAAATCTAGTACTTTTTAGGACCCCAGTTGATTTTTTTTTTTTTTTTTCAGTACCAGCGATTGAACTCAGGACCTTGCACTTGACAGACAAGCACTTATTCTACTGAGCTATCTCTCTGGCCTCCCCAGTTGATTATTTTCTATGGCTTAGGTTAAAGATTCTGTAAAACTCTCTCTTTTTTCTTCCATCCTTATTGATATGTTAAAGAATGTTGTTAGGTTAGGGCTCAGCAAAAGAAAAAACAGAATTTTTAAAGCTCTAAGGGAGTGCTATTGGTTCTCCAGATAATGAAGTCTGTTGGAGAAAGCTAAGATAGATATGCTAAGGGGCCGAGGAGATAGCTCCGTGGCACAAGTGCCTGCCTGGCAAGTGCAAGGTCATGAGTTTGAACCTCAGTCCCGCAAAAACAAAATAACAGATAGATGCTAAAATATAGGCTGGATTCTCCGTATTGATCCTAAGAATTGATAAGGATATTTAAGACTTTATTTGCTTTTTTTTTTTTTTTTTTCTTCTGTCTTTTTGAGACAGGGTCTCACTATGCAGTTCAGGCTGGCCTTTAGCTCACTCTTATAGCTCAGACTGGTCCTGAACTCATGTATCAATCCTCCTGCCTCAGCCTCCCAAGTGCTGGGATTGTAGGTATCCGCCACCATGCCCAGCTTAAGATTTTATTAGCTTTCAACAAGGTAAGTAGGTGTTGATTGCCTTTTCTCCTTACAGATTTGCTGCTATTCATGCTGAGGCTCCTGAGTTTATGGAGATGAGTGTTGAGCAGGAAATTTTGGTGACTGGGATCAAGGTTGTGGATCTGCTAGCTCCCTATGCCAAAGGTGGCAAAATTGGTATGTTGGTGTTGGGTACATACTTTCCAAACTTAATATGGGAGAGAAAAAAAACACTGAGATATGAGTATTGAATATCTGTCCCTCATTGATGAACAGCTTCTGACTTTCGTTCTTCTGAGTTTGCTGAAGCCAGATGCTATTCCTGAGATGGGAAAAGATGGAAAGAAGCAATAGTATTTTGAAGTTTATTCTTAATATGGGAATGTAGAGCTCCTCAGTATTTGTTCTTTATCTTTCCTAGGGTTGTTTGGTGGTGCTGGAGTTGGCAAGACAGTATTGATCATGGAGTTAATCAACAATGTCGCCAAAGCCCATGGTGGTTACTCTGTGTTCGCTGGTGTTGGTGAGAGGACCCGAGAAGGGAATGACCTATACCATGAAATGATTGAATCTGGTGTAATCAATTTAAAAGATGCTACCTCGAAGGTAATGAACCACTGAGCTTGACCGATTTTCACAAAATAGTTAATGCTAGAAAACTATTGCCAATTGAAACTGTTCTGTATCTTCATTTTGAGTCTCCTAAGCTAGGACCTTCAAAGAAATTACTGTTAGTATTTTTCTCTTAATTTCCTTTAATATACATTGTCTTTCCTCTTAGAGTACAGTTTAAGATTTTTTTTGCTATTCTGAGGACTGAACCCAGGTCTTCTAATTACTAGGCCAGCAGTCTAGCATTGAGCTGTTCCCTCAGCCTTGGCGGATGGGTAGGTGGTCTTACATTTGGAAGCTAATTTGGAGGACTGTTGGCGCTTGCTGTATCTCAGATACCTATGTCTCAGATATCCGTGTTTTGTTTCTTTCACTTCCAATATGTATTTGTTTCCACCCTACTTTAGGAATTTTGTCTTACTGATAGAAGAAATTGTTGTATTTTTTTTTGTGGAACTGGGGTTCGAACTCACGACCTTGCATTGTTAGGCAGTCACTTGTGCCATGGAGCTATCTCCCCAGCCCCTGTATTCTGTTTTGAACTGAATATTTTTTTTTAAATTTTATTTATTTATTTATTTATTTGTTTGCTTGTTGTGTTTGTTTCTTTTTTTATTTATTTATTTTGTGGCTGGCTCAGCCTGCCCTGGTGGTGGCGCTGGCGCAGCATGTGGTGCCGGGGATCGAACCGCAGTCCCTGCAGTTGCCTGAGCCTTCCTACGCAGGCGCTTTAGACCACTGAACCATCTCGCCGGCCCCTTGAACTGAATATTAATAGGCTTTTATTGGGAAGTATATTGCTGGAAATTTGAGCTCAGGGCCTTATATATGCTAGGCACATTGAGCTATACCCCCAACCCTGCATGTTATAAACAGAAACATGGGTAATTGCTG
Organism: Capromys pilorides; assembly: GCA_004027915.1. Classification (NCBI taxonomy): domain Eukaryota; kingdom Metazoa; phylum Chordata; class Mammalia; order Rodentia; family Capromyidae; genus Capromys; species Capromys pilorides. The sequence continues at coordinate 17,787 of PVKN010003844.1, read as the reverse complement.
AGAATGAGTTATGTGACTGTAGTTTTTTTGTTTTTTTTTCCCCCTAATTGTGGGTCTAGAGTATGTGGCTTTTGTCTTCTTACCAGGTTTTCTGATAAGGTATGATTATTGCAGGTAGCACTGGTATATGGTCAAATGAATGAACCACCCGGTGCTCGTGCCCGGGTAGCGCTGACTGGACTGACTGTGGCTGAATACTTTAGAGACCAAGAAGGTCAAGATGTACTGCTGTTTATTGATAACATCTTTCGCTTCACCCAGGCTGGGTCAGAGGTAAGGGAAATTTTTAGAGGACCTGATTAATCAGATCTTTTGTGGACTTATGCAAAAAGTAGGCCGGAGATGTATACACTTAGTTCTTTGTTCATACTCTTTCTTTTAGGTGTCTGCCTTACTGGGCCGAATTCCTTCTGCTGTAGGCTATCAGCCAACCCTAGCAACTGACATGGGTACCATGCAAGAAAGAATCACCACCACCAAGAAAGGATCTATCACCTCTGTACAAGTAAGGAAAACAAATTGAAGGTTTAAATTGCATAAAAGCACTTATATAGAAGCATAAAATCTCATTACTTACATCTTAGGGCTTTTGTAGGGTTTCTGTGTAGGTCATTTAAAGTGATTGAGCCAGGCCTGGTGGCACACCTATAATCAGCATGTGGGAGGCTAAGGCTAGAGGATCCTGTGAGTTCAAAGCCAGCTTAAACTGTGTAGCAAGACTCTCTTCTGTGGAGGTATAGGAAAGTTAACTAATTAAATATTTGCTATGGTCCTGGAGATGGAATTCATGGAGTGCTATGTTCCCAGGCCTCCACACCCCTACCCTTTTTTTGGAGACAGGATCTGATTAAGTTAGCTAGGCTGTTAGCCAGGTGTGGTGGGTCATGCCTGTAATCCCAGCCCTTGGGAGGTTGAGACAGTAGGATCATTGCAAGTTCATGACTAGCCTGGGCTATAAAAGTAAACTCAAGGCCACCCTGAACTGCATGAGACCCTGTCTCAAAAAGACCAAAAAAAAAAAAAAAAGAAAGAAAGAAAAAACCCTTGCAAAGAGTTAGCCAGGCTGGCCTTGAATCTGTGATCCCCCTGCCTCAGCTTCTGAAGTACCAGTGGCTGCAGGCTTATTCCACTATGCCTGGCTTATTCTTGTTGCTAATTCTAATAAAAGTTAATGGCCTAGGGCTATGGAGATAGCTCAGGGGCACAAGTGCCTGCCTGGTAACTGCAAGGTCCTAAGTTCAATCCTTGGTTCCGCCAAAAAAAAACAATAATAAAGAAAAAGAGGAAAAAAAGTTAGTGGCATAGTTACTATAATTATCATAGTTAAAGTGTAGAAGGAAGAACAAAAAGAATAGCAATGAGAATTCTTCCATCAAGTCTTACTTAGAAGACTCACATATTTTCATTTGACAAGTACTAGGGTGGTAAGAAACTCTTTGGAGACTTTTGTTTTTTAAGACAGGAGTCAGATTAATTGCCTAGGCTACAAAGGCAATTAAACAAACTTGTGACTTCTGCCCTACCTTCCCAGAGTGCTGGGATTATAGGTGTGTATCACTGTACCCAGCTTTAAGTTTTTTTTTTTTTTTTTTTTTTTCCCTTGAGACAGGGTTTTACTATATAGTTCAGGCTGGCCTTGAACTTACTATGTAGCCCAGGCTGGCCTCAAAACCCTCAGTGATTCTGCTGCCTCAGCCTCTTGAGAGCTAGGATTACAGGTGTTGCCACCACACCCACGAAGATGAACTTTTAATGCTCAGAAGATAGAGTAAGATGAAAAAGGCAGGGAATGGCTTTAAGAGAGTACTTTTTTTGCTGCATTTCATGGGTTCTTGACTCACTTTAGGCTATCTATGTCCCTGCTGATGACTTGACTGACCCTGCCCCTGCTACTACTTTTGCCCATTTGGATGCTACTACCGTGCTGTCCCGTGCTATTGCTGAGCTGGGTATCTATCCAGCTGTGGATCCTCTGGACTCCACCTCTCGCATCATGGATCCTAACATTGTTGGCAGCGAGCATTATGATGTTGCCCGTGGGGTGCAAAAGATCCTTCAGGTGAGTATGTTGCTTTGTGTAGAGTCAAGGGCCATAAAGTTAGAAGGAAGGAATATGACATCTATCAGGAATCAGTCACTTGTGATTTGCTTTGGAGGAAGGGGAATTGAGACCATCAATTGGCAATGCTAATGAGGACTTTTCAGTATATAGGAAGACTTTGGAATTCAGTGTTCCCTGAGGGGAAAGGTAGACAAAGATACTCGGTCTTTTTTTTTTTTTTTTTTTTCTTGTGAGTTGATGGAGTTCATTTATTGGTTTTGACAGTTTTCTTTCTGGTAAGATACTCGATCTTGCTGCTGGTCTTCATTATCGCCAGCATCTAACTTAATGCGCCTTTTACCTTGTTTTCTCATAGGACTACAAATCCCTCCAGGACATCATTGCCATCCTGGGTATGGATGAACTTTCTGAGGAAGACAAATTGACCGTGTCCCGAGCACGGAAAATACAGCGTTTCTTGTCTCAGCCATTCCAGGTTGCTGAGGTCTTCACAGGGCATATGGGGAAGCTGGTACCCCTGAAGGAGACCATTAAAGGATTCCAGCAGATTTTGGCAGGTGAGTTTTTTTTGTTTGTTTGTTTTTGTTCTTTTTTTTGGTGGGACCAGGGTTCAGACTCACTACTTACACGTGCCAGGCAGGCACTTGTGCCACGGAGCTATCTCCCCAGCCCTGGCAGATGAGATTTTGAATACAAAGCTGAACATAAAATGATTCTTTTTTTTTTTTTTTTTTTAAGCTTAAATGCCCAATGTGTTTCCATTCCAATGGAAACTATAATGTGCTGTTCATGTTTTTTTTCCTGGTGTTGGGGATGGAACCAGGAAACCCAGTCTTTGCACTGAGCTACATTGCCCTCTTATTTTTTGAGATAAGGTCTTGCTCAGTTGCCTAGGCTGGGATTCCACTTTTTAGAGGGGCGGGGGTAGAGGATTGAACTTTGATCCTCATGCCTCAGCCTCCAAGAGTTCTGAAGTTAAGGTATACACCCATGTTGGGCTTTTACTTCTTTTGTAATTTAATATTTCTCACCAATTTTATTTGAATGTACCCCCCCCCCTTTTTTTTTTTTTTTTAAAACTCTTTTTGAGACAGGGTCTCGCTATGCAGTTCAGGCTGGCCTTGAGCTCACTTTTGTAGCCCAGGCTGGTCTTGAACTGGCACAGATCCTCCTGCTTCCCAAGTGCTGGGATCACAGGCGTGCACCACCAAGCCCGGCTCTTCAAAAGTACCTCCCCCCCATCCCCCAGACCAGGGTTTGAGCTCATGACCTTTGTACTTGCCAGGCAGGCAATTGTGCCATGGAGCTATCTCCCTGGACCCTAAAAGTATATTTTTCTGAGAGGGTGACATTACTTGACTTTTCTAGCCACTGCCCTCCCTCCCCCCCCCCAGCTTTTTGAGATTGTCAGGGTCTTGAACATGCTATGCAACATGCTATCTGTACATCCCCACCCTTCATTTCAGTTATTAACTTTTTTTTTTAAGAGTTACTCCTAAAAACATTTTTTGGGGGGCCAGCAAGATAGCTGAGCTGTCTAAAGCACCTGCTTAGGAAAGCTTAGGCAACTGCAGGGTCGATCCCTGGCACCACATGCTATGACAGCCCCACCCCCAGGGCAGGCTGAGCCAGCCATAATAGTAAAAAAATAAAAATAAAAAAGGAAAGGTTAGGCAACCGCGGGGATGGCAGTTTGATCCTCAGCACCACATGCTGTGCCAGCCCCAGCCCTAGGGCAGGCCGAGCCGGCCATAATACAAAAAATATATATATTTTTAAGTATTGAGGATTCAACTCAGTATCTTGTACATGCTAGGCAAATGAATACCACTGATCTACATCCCAGCCCTTTCTGCATTTTGAGATAGTCTTAAGCTAACCTCAAACTTTCGGGCCTCCCAAGTAGCTGTGTAGTGTGTCTTTTTATATGTAATGCAACACTGAATGGTTTCAGTACTAGCTACTCTTCTGAGTAAATTACCACAGTACAGGAAAAGCATTATTATCCTGTATTACAAATGAGAAAACTGGAGCCCAAAAGTGTTCAAAGTAAACTTAGTGTCACATAGCCATGCAAGAGAATACAGTGTGCTGCTGACCCTTGTGGTGCAGGCCTATACTTCCAGCAGGCAAGAGGCTGAAGCAGGAGGATCTTAGGGTCAGCCTAGGCTACATTGTGAGATCCTGTCTCAAAACACTTTTTTCGGCTCCCAGGTAATACAGTTACATTTTTTAAAAATGTGTTTGGCAGCTCAGACTCCTAGTGATCCCTGTTTTCAGCCTCCCAGTCCCTCTGCTTGCCTAAGCAGGTACTTAGTCCACTGATCTGTCACGCTGGCCCTTTTTGATGTTAAGACAGGGTCTCACTATGTTGTCCAGGGTGGCCTTGAATACACTATGTACTCCAGGTTGACCTTGAACTTGCATTGATCTTCCTGCCTCTAGCCTCCCAAGTGCTGGGATTATAGGCATGTGCTACCATGTTTTGTTTTGTTTTGAAGTTTATTTTTATTTTATTTTTTTAAACCTCATTTATTTATTTATTTGTGTTCTGGCCCGCTCAGCCTGCCTTGGGGGTGGGGCTGGCGCAGCATGTGGTGCCGGGGATCGAACCGCAGTCCCTGTGGCTGCCCAAGCAGGCGCTCTAGAGCGCTGAGCCATCTTGCCGGCCCAGATGTTGTAGTTTATTTATTTACTTACTTATTTACTTATTTATTTTTTGCAGGACTGGGGATCGAACTCAGAACCTTGCACTTGCCAGGCAGATACTTGTGCCACTGAGCTATCTCCCTGGCCTTTTTAAAAAAATTTTTAATGTGTATTCTTTTTTAAAAAATATTTGTATTTATATTATAGCCGGCTCAGCCTGCCCTGGGGGTAAGGCTGGTGCAGCATGTGGTGTTGGGGAATGAACTGCAATCCCTATGGCTGCTTAAGCTTTGCAAAGCAGGCGCTTTAGACCGCTGAGCCATCTCACCAGCCCTTAATGTGTATTCTTAATCCATAGTACACTTATCTTTTGAATTTGACATATTGAGGAACACTAAGAGGTTTCCTAGAGGACATGAATTGGTCATAGTCTGGTGGCCTCCACTTATGGATAAGGTTGGTACCATGCTATACTCCTTGCTAGTTGGATTTACTTCTCTTTCAGGCGACTATGACCATCTCCCAGAACAGGCCTTTTACATGGTGGGACCCATTGAAGAAGCTGTGGCAAAAGCTGATAAACTGGCCGAAGAGCATGCGTTTTGAGAGCCACCTGCCAGAATAAGCTCTCCTCGTCTGTGCTGCCCTTCACTTTGCTGATAACCCTGAAACCAGTTTCTGTGTAGGCCGTACAAGAGCCTCAATTGAAGAGATACTGTGTCTGAAGAGTATTTAAGGTTTCCAATAAAATGTAAACCCCTCAGCATTTGTGTTTTACTTAGTTATAACATAGTGGTAAAGTTTTTGACAGCCATAAAATGCAAAGTAGGCTAAATGGACTTGGAGTGATATCAGAAAAGAATTACAATTAGAGGTTTGTAAACTGCTGCAGGTTTTCTGAGGATTTTCCTTTGGGTAGTGTGAACTTTCTCAGCTTTGGCTCAGTCATAGCATTTGTTGAAAGCAAATGGATCTTGCCCCTCAGCACATTTCTACTTGGTTAAAAAGGGATTTTTTTAAGAGCAATATTGAAAAACCCCAAACCTATTGGTTTAGAAGTGACATTCCATTCTGACATTGCCAGTTCTGCCAATAACCCACTACTATTATGGAATATTGCCCTATGTATGCAGTTCAATGAGAAGAAATATTTGTGCCAATAGTGTTTAGAAAAGTTACGTCTGCATCTTTTACTCTGAACAACTAGTATGAAGACAATATGCATTGTATTAATTATTGTGGCTGTTCTTTTTTTTTTTTTTTTAAATTTTTTTTTTTAATTTTATTTATTTGTTTGCTTGTTGTGTTTGTTTGTTTATTTATTCATTTTGTGGCTGGCTCAGCCTGCCCTGGTGGTGGCGCTGGCGCAGCATGTGGTGCCGGGGATCGAACTGCAGTCTCCGCAGTTGCCTGAGCCCTCCTAAGCAGGCGCTTTAGACCACTGAACCATCTCGCCGGCCCTCTAACTTGTTTTGAAACTTTCATTTTTTTTTTGCGCGGGACCGAGGTTCAAGCTCACAACCTTGTACTTGCCAATCAGGCACTTGTGCCACGGAGCTATGTCCCCAGCCCTTCAATGGTTATTTCTTAGTAAAAGTAATTTTAAAAATGACATTCCAGTAAGACAGGAATTAAATTTTTAGGAAATGGTTTATACTTGTCTTTGGTTAAAATGAATTAAAAGGGTTCTGCATCTTCATTAGATCTTTTTTGCTTCCTGACACGAGCAAGCCTAGACCTGCACGTTTGTGATTTAAGCCTCATGGTAAAAATTACCATGAGGCCCAGCTTGAGCTCTGCTAAAGTCCCTTATGAAAGTTTACGAAAGGTTTCATCTTACAGGAAGGTGGCAACTTTGAATTGCTGCTTGGGCTGGTAAATGAAACTAGGTCATTTCAGCCCAAAAGGTTCAGAGTGCAAGGTCAGTTTTGGTGCTCCTGGTGATCTGAGGCCAGATCCATCCTAGTGCCCTCTCCTGGCAGCATCGGAGCCTGCAAGATCTCTGATGTCACCATTTTGAAATCCTTTAAAGGCCATTTGCTGGGAGGTGGTTCTCATCTAATGACTGTTTACAAACCAGCTGAGGCTTTTGTCCGGAGGAGGAGCAATCATCTAGAGGCCCCACCCATGAGGCCTCCAAGTTGGGTAGAAGCTAGGCGGGGACTAGCTGAGCTCCCGATTCAGAGGCCCCTGGGGGCTAAAGGTTGGGGAGGGGCCCTGGGAGAGGCGCCAGGGGTGGAGTAGGGGCCTGTAAGCTTCCTCCCATCTGCCTGTGACTCCTCCACACCAGTCTCTCCTGCGTCGTGATCTGGACGGAAGGTGGAGCCCCTGAGCTGCTTGTGACCGGCAGTCGGCTCCCAGAAGCTTGAATTTGGGGAAATGCTGTTATGGGGGCTAGGACACTTCTTCCAGGTCCTGAGTGGAGTGGATAAGGTGATGAAGGCCCCAGCGTCTTTCTGCTATTTCCCCAGCTACCCAGATGCAGGCCTGGGAAATGGAATCCTAAAGGTCATTTGCATCTCTCCACCTCTTCCTCACCGTACGTTCAGGACGACCTCCAGCCTTTACTGAGAACCTTCTCCCTGTCACTAGATGCAATTATTTCCTTCCTCCTTCACCACCCTCTTGTACCACGCCACTGAAGTGTCAACACACTTCTAACCTTCCTCCATATTTCTCCTGGTCTGCCCTGTCCTTGCCTCCTCCCTCTCTCCACCCAGAGAAAGCCCCGCCCTTCCCTCCTCCCTCCCACCCCAGTCTGTCACACAGGGACATCACCCTACAGCAGTTCAGGCTGTGTGGTTCGCAGGAAGCATACACTGGCTTTTTGATTCTTACTAGTTTTCAGTTCATACTTTGAGATCTAACACCAGCCTTCACGTCAAGGTGGGCCAAGGACAGTGAGGAGTCGGTGGTCCCAGCGGGGAGTCCTGCCAGACTGACATGGGTGAGTACGGGGCAAGCCCTGGGGAAGGCCTGAGGGATGCCTAGCTCCCTCCCTGGCTGACTCAGCAGGGGTGGGTGGGGCCTAACCTTTGCTCGATTGGGGGGTGAAAGAGAGGAAATGGGACTATGGGGGAGACACAGGGCTCAGCTGGTGAGGCTGCCAACCAAGGGATCCCGGCATTGGCAAGCTCAGCTCTAAGCAAGCGCCTAAGCCCTTGCCTGAGGCCAGGGCTTCCCCATCCTGAGTGCTGCTCCTAGCTCCTTATTCGAGCTGTGGAGATCTCAGTAATATTTCACAGTACTCTTGCTGCCCCCACAGAAGTGGCGCTCACCTTCGGTCGCGGTGGAGGGTCTTTGGGGAGCTTCCACTTCTCCCCATCTAAGGCCTCTCAAGTCCTTGTTTCCTCCCCCACCGTGTCCCATCACCGGGTGGGGGCCGCATTGAGCAGCTGCTTCTTGTTGCCCCAGAGATTGCTGCGAGGATGGCAGGGGTTGGGACAAAACTAAAGTATGAATAAAAGCGATTCTCACGGTCCCACATCAGCCTGCGGCGGGCTCGGGCCTCCACACTAGTCGGTAAGGACGCTGAGTGAGGTAAAACTGAGTTTGAGAGGAAAGGAAGGTTTTGCCCTTGTGGCTTCCTGATTCCAGAAGCTCCACGATTGTGCGGGTGGGGCCTGGAGGAGGAGGTGAAACCGGGGACCTGTTCACCTCGCAGAGAGCTGCGCGTGACACCCAGCACTCGGGCCCTGCTGGAGTCCTTGTGGCTCCCACTGCTTTCCAGCCTTCTTTGTGCAAAGTCTCCGCAGCGCCGGGAGCGCAGGCACCGCTCTCTCAAGTACTGCCTTTCGGACACCCCCACATCCCCGACTTCACCGCATAAGTTTCTGCCTCTTCCTCCATCTGGGATCCTTCCTGGCTCTGGCCCGAGAGGCCGCCCGCCTCCCTTCCCCGGTAGCGCCTTACCCGGGTAGCTCCTGCCCCTTTAAGCGCCACCTCCCCCTCCCCCGCCGCCGGCCCAGGGCTGGGGGAGGAGGCGCCGCCGCCCGGCTCCGCCACCTGCGCCGCCGCTGCCCGCAGCCCGGCCCCGCTCCAGGTGAGGCCCGGCCCACACCTCCGGCCCGGTGTCCTGGTCCCCGTCGCGGGGCTCGGGACCGGACCACCCCGGGAGCTGCCCTTCCTCTCCAGCCCGTGCTGTCTACTCGCCGGCTTCTCGCGCTCGGCGACCGGAATCCAGAGGCTTCTCACGCCTAGCCGTCATCCTCTCCGGTGCTCCTCCTATTCTGGGCCTAGGGTTTCCCCTCCCCCGCGTCGTCCTTGCCAGAAACATCTCCCGCGGTCTAGGTTTCGCCTCCTCCTCTTTGGAATTAGCGCTTTCCCACGCCATCCTAACTCCCCAACAGGGGGGGACCACCGCCACCCCAGCTTCTCTCCTCGCCGTAATCCGGGCCGGGGCAGCCCGGACTACAGTAGCCCGAATACTCTCAGTAATGGAAGTACCACCTCCAGCGTCTCCGCAGCCGTCGCCCCACCTCAAGTCTCCAGAGTTTGGGGTCCGACCCTAGCTCCGCCCCCAGCGCCCAGGTGGGAAGGGCCTCGTTCTTGGGCCTGGGGTTGGCTATTCCGGTGTTGGACGCCCCTCCCCCAGAATCCAGGAACTTGGGGTCTAAGTGCTGGCTAGCGACTGTTGGGGGCCTGGGCTAAATCAAATCCCTGGAGAATCGGGGTGCCCGGTGAGGCGAGGGAAGTCCATCGTTCTCTATTCAAGAGGTAGAGGGTACCACCATTCCAAGACTAAATCTGAGGTGCACTGGCCGACTTGGAGAGATTATTTGCCTTTTAATATATTATGGGAGAACCTTGCCTCCCCAAGGCGAGAAGGATGTGGACTGTTTTGCTCTGACCCAAGGAAGAGGGGACCAATTAGAACGGAAGGCTGAAAGCGATCTCTCCACTAGATCCTATTAACAGTATGATCCATTCTGCTAGCAAGCTGGAGGTCTTTTATAATTACCCTAGTTAGAGTGGAGAATTCTTTTTCTCTCCAGATCAACTGCACCCCTAACTGTGCTCCTTCTTTTGGACTTTCATTCTTATCCACCACCTGCGAATTGAGGAGGAATGTCAAGATTTGTTCACAGTCTTGTGAATTGTGTTGGGGGGGCTGGGAGGGCACGGTGGGAAGGTGAAGGTGGTCCGTAATGGTGCCTGGGGTTGGATGCTAGGAGGGTCTGGATGAGGGAGAAGGAAGAAAGCAGAGCTAGGACCAGTAAGGCTCTTTCCCCTTCTCCTCCTGGTCCCTGCCATCTGGCTTCAGAGTGGAGCCAGGCAGTGTGGCAGCTGACTCCGAAGTAAGGGAAGTGCAGCGACAAAGAAGGGCTAGAAAAGGGAGCAGGCCCTAAGTTCTCCCTCTTTCTCTTTTTTCTCTTCCCCTCACCTGTCTTGAGGGTATCTGTTTCCTAGACACTCTTCCCATAAATTACTGATAAGCTGACCCTTTTCCCCTTCCCGTTTCTAGTTTTTTTTTTTGAGACAGGGTCTCCTTATGCAGTTCAGGCTGGCCTTGAGCTCACTTTTGTAGCCCAGACTGGTCTCGAACTCAGCAGTCTTCCTGCCTCAGCCTCCCAAGTGCAGGGATTACAGGCGTGCGCCACCACGCCCGGCTCTAGTATCTTCTTAAAGGGAGGTGAGTAGGTCATTGGCCGCATTTGAGGGGATTGAGAAATATTTAGGGACACATGGGGTGAGTCTGCCCTCTGCCGTCTGAATGTGAGGGAGAAGCACAGCTGCTACTTGGTTGACGACTGGCAAGAAGCAAGCACTCAGCTGTTGGGCATTTTGGCTACTGACCGTCTCCTGAACGCTAGGAAGATCCCTGATTAAATGGGATAAGGATAGTGATTGTGTAGTCTTCGGTATCAAAAGGAAAAAATGGGATCCTGTTCCTTTTGCTTCTCTAATCCCGGGTGGTCCTTTCCCATCCAGTAGTCTCCCCAACCTCTCCAGTCGGGGACAGGCCTAGAGGTTGCCCTGGAGACGAGGCCTGGGGCTCGGAAGGGGTGGAGACAGTCAGTGAGCACAGGAGTAACCGGCTCTTCCGGAGCCGAGTGAAGCCGCAGAGGGTGTGTGTGTGGGTGTGCGGTGTGGCGCGGAGGGGCGTGCCTACACCCGTCTGACCGGCGTGGCTCCTCCCTTGCTGGCCCAGCCTCCGACTGGCTAGTCCTGACCAGGGAAGCAAAGAGGAAGGGCAATATCAGCTCTCTCCCCCACCTTCAGTTGTCTTCTCCTTTTCCTTCTGTCCTCTGCCCTTCAAGTGTAGTGTCAGTTCCACACCTTGAGCCCCTGCCTTTACTTATTCTGGAGATAGGCATTCCTTAGCAAAGTTTTTTTGGCTCTCTCCTTTCTCCAGGAGTGACTTTTCCCCCTTGAGTGTGTCTGTTTCACTGCAAACTTGACATCAGCAGGATATTGAGAGGCAGAGTATCATTTTTTTTTTTTTTTCTCAAGGTGACCTGTAAGTCTGTTTAACAGGAGAGGATTTTGGTTTCTACCTATTTCTTCCCTTAGTAATCTAAGGGAGTGGGAGAGAAACTTATCTAAGGAGTGGGAGAGAAACTCCCTTCAGTGTCTGTTGGATCACATTTTGTGAGACTGCCAGAAAGTGAGCTTCCTGAGCCTCTATCAGCTATCTGTCGCGGTGGGTGGAGTCACAAGCCCACCCTGCTAGAGAGTAAGGAAATCCAATCTAGAATTGGAGTTGCTCCCACCTTCCCTGATATTCACCTGGTTTGCAGGTCTGTTTCTTGCTTAACCCCCAGGTAAAGGTATTTGTTGACATCTCCCAGCCTGCCAGAGTTTGACCATCATCACTCTTGCTCTTCCAAGACATTCTGCATGAACTTTGCACTTCTGAGGCAACTGTTTATAAAATTCAATTGCATTGAGTTGAATGAGAATTATCTTGAAGCCTGGAAAATGTTAATTTGTAAGGAGATGGAATGTGATTTCCTTTCTGGTCATATTTTATCCACTGTTTGATCTTGAGTAAGTCAATGAACCTTTCTGGGCCTTAATTTCCTCATCTGACAAAGGAGAGAAAGTTGAAGTAAAAATTTAATACTCTCTAACGTCATATGACACTATCTCCCATCCTGTGGCCCTGCAACGGACACTTTAGATAACAGGCATATTAGTTTGTTAGATTTTACTGTCCTGTTTCCAGAAGATTTCACAAAGTTATACAGTCTTGCCAGAGAAAATACTAGAACTATAGAATAAATAGGCCTTATTTATTGGTCAGTTTTCTGCTTATCTTCTACCCTTTGGAGGGCATTTAGGCTAGAATCAGTTTCTGCTGTACAGTTCCAGAACCAAACGTCTTTTTTCTACTCACAGGAATCGTCTTGAAGGCCAAGGCCTTGCAGATGTCACCCATAAAGTGGTGACCCAAACAAGGCCAGGTTGCCCCGACCAGACAGAGGTGAGTGGGTGATGGACTCTTGCTCTCCCCAATTCTTTGAATAGCACCCTAACCTTTCCACTTCCATTTTTCCACTACCTTATCTGGGAAATAAACTCCTCCTGAAATTGTCATCCACATTCACCCTCCTCCCTCAAGTTAGCAAGTGCCTTTGGTGCTAAAACAGTGAGTGGCCTAGTCTTTTAGATTAATCTTAGCACTATGGCTCACCCCAGAATTTGATGATGTGAAGCAAGACGACAGTCCTCAAAGAAACTGGCTGCCAAGAGAACTGACTAGGAGGCCTGGGTTGTAGCCCTCGAGGCGCTAGGACCCAGATCCCAGTCTGCGAGCGAGACTCCGGGCACTAGGACCCGTTAGCCCAGGCCAAGGAGGGCGGCTCCGGCGGCCACAGCTTCCCCGCCCCCTCCGGCTTCACTCACTCCTCCCCCGCCGGCCATGTTGGCTCCGTTCGGGCCCCGCGGTTGAGCCGCGTCCCCCACCCCCCCTCCCCGGACCCTTTCCCCCCTCGGACGTCTCCTCCCCTCCCGGCGCCCGCTGCTCGGCCATGTGAACCGCCTGCCGGCCCCTGCCCCCCGGGGAGACGCGAGCCCCGAGCCTGGCTGGACGCCGCCTCCCCAGGTCTGTGGGGTGTAGAGCCAGGCGGCTGAGGAGAGAAAGCCCCGCTCCCTCCGAGGCTTCGCTCTGGGAAGAGGGTCTAGAGCTGCCTTGAACCTAGCATGGGGCGGGCAGCTGAGGGGAGCCCGTTTCCAGCGGGGGATGTCCCTGTCCTGGGCACCGGCGGAGCAGCTGAGAACCTCCACCGGGCCGCGGGGGCGGGCGGAGCTGTGAAGGCTCCGGCGGCGGCGGCGGCGCGGAGGAGGCGGAGGAGGCGGAGTAGCCTGGCTGTGGAGACTCCAGCGGGGCACTCGGGGTGGCATCCTGCGGAGGGGCTCCACCCACCCGGGTGGGGTGGGAGGCGTCCGCGTGACGGGTGGGTGCAGGTCCCGGGGATGGGCCAACCGTCCCGGGCGCCCGGGCGTTTGCGCCGCGGTGAGTGGAGGCAGAAGGGGCTTCCCGGGCGCCGGAGGTGCCTCAGTGTGGCAGCGCGCACGTTCTCTGGAGCGTGGAGGACAGAGGAGGGCCTGGCGGGGCGCGGAGCTGCCCTTGGCTTGGCCCTGGCGTCTCGGAGAATTCCCTACTCCAGGAATGGAAGTGATAGGGCAGATGGTAGCCATCCCGGATTTGAGCTGGGTTGAGGGTAAGAATAAAGAGGGATTCCTCTCCAAGGAAATCCCTCGCTGAGGGGATCCCCGTTTCCGTGGAAGAAAAGATGATCTCGCATCATCCCTTTCTTTTCCGGTGCTCCCAGTTTTCAGGGGAAGGCAATAGTAACAGCAGTCATATCTGTTGCGGGGCTTTATCAGGGTGAGGGATGTATGTCCTTTAGGGGTCTTGGAGGGGGATAGCTTCCACCTCCATCTGTACACAAACAGCCCCTCCCCCAGCCTCCCACAGGAAGTGGCCGGGAAATGGCAGCTGTGCGTGTGCTGCTGTGACTCTTGTTGTTTTGAAATGTCCATTTTAATTAGATTTGGTTTCATTTTCTGAGGCTTTCTGGTCGAGCTTGGATCCTACTAACCATGTGACCTATGAGACTTTTCGTTGGACCCTTCCCCCAGGAGTAAACTTAATTTGTCAACTAAAAGTAGTCCCCTGCAGTGACCTCACTGATCCTGATTCCTCCCCTGCAAAATATCTCTTTCTCCCTATCTGGCATCCCCCGCCCGCACCCTCTCACGCTAGAAGTCATAGAGGAAGAAACTCAGTTATCCACCATTAATATCCACTTTTAGTACAAGTGATGCAGTCCCCCACAGAGCGCTGCCACGGGAGGGCTTCGGATTCTGCTTGATAATGTCAGGTCTAACAATTTTTGTACTGTTCGGCCTCTGAGCAAGTGAATTCGAGAAGTGAGTATATTGAGAAGTGAAGAAAGAGGTGATGGGGCAGACTCAACTACTAAGTTGTCTGAATCAGGGTGGGGACGATGTGTACAGAATGAGCCTGGTGGACTAGGAATAGATAGGCCAATGGCACAGCACCAGCTTAGCAAGTGTGAGGTCATAAGTTCAATTGCTAGTACGAAAGAAAAAAGAGAGAGACTGATGAGTTTGTTCCTCAGAGGTGGTTTTAGCTTAAGGACAGCCTTGCTGGGAATACTATAGTTGACTTAGTGTTGGAGATTTTTCCTTGTACATGGAACTAATTAGTTTACTTGTCACGTGATTCACTCTTGTGTCTGAGAAAGACCATCTCTTTTTTTTTTTTAATTTTATTTATTTATTTATTTGTTTGCTTGTTGTGTTTGTTTCTTTATTTATTCATTTTGTGGCTGGCTCAGCCTGCCCTGGTGGTGGCGCTGGCACAGCATGTGGTGCCGGGGATCGAACTGCAGTCCCCGCAGTTGCCTGAGCCTTCCTACGCAGGCGCTTTAGACCACTGAACCGTCTCGCCGGCCCGAGACCATCTCTTATTCTTGGAGACTGATAAACTTTTTCCTCTGCAGAGATTTTTCTCTTACTTGATAAATTGAGATTTCTCCTGTAGCCTAAAGTGATAGTACTGTATGGGGACATATTGCTTGCCAGATTTGGTTGAGGACAAGAGTTTGCCACGAGAGTTTAGATTTGGAGTGTTTAAGTATAAACATTTGTACTATCCTAAAAGCTCTGTAAGCATGACATTTAAATCATCCTTTAGGGCCGGCGAGATGGTTCAGTGGTCTAAAGCACCTGCTTAGGAAAGCTCAGGCAACTGCAGGGACTGTGGTTCGATCCCTGGCACCACATGCTGTGCCAGCCCCACCACCAGGGCAGGCTGAGCCAGCCAATAAATAAATAAATAAATAAATGACTTAAAAAAATAAATTATCCTTTATTTTCCAGTTAAAAATCTGCCATCTGATTAAAACCTAGGGTAGGAAAGTGACATCATTGAATTTAAGATTACTTCATTGCTCTTTTCATTAAGTCTGTTAATATTCTGGAAACAGTAAAAATAAGTCCTTCTGATGTCAGGTTTTTTCTTACACTGGTAGACTGGCCAGTTCCTTTGTTTTGCTCTCTGGAATTTTTTTTAAAGTTCCCCTTTCTTCAGCCTTTGCTTACCTAAATTGGGACTTGACAGAAAAGTAAATTGATTTTTTTTTTCCCCTGTTGGATTAAAAGCGGAAAA
Source organism: Capromys pilorides (assembly GCA_004027915.1). Lineage (NCBI taxonomy): Eukaryota > Metazoa > Chordata > Mammalia > Rodentia > Capromyidae > Capromys > Capromys pilorides. The sequence continues at coordinate 2,434 of PVKN010003844.1, read as the reverse complement.
AGTCTGGGAGTGTAATTCAGTGGTAAAGGGCTTAGCTAGTGTTTATGAGGCCCTCTGTGTGTTCTGTGTACACACATAGAAAAACAAAATAAAAACCTAGTGCTGTGGGAGGCTGAGCAGGGCCATTTAAGGAGACCCTATCTCAGAACTTTTTTTTTTTTTTGTCTTTGAGACAGGGTTTCTCTATGCAGTTCATTCAGATTGGCCTTGAATGAACTTTTTTTTTTTTATTTGTTTATTTATTTGTTTGCTTGTTGTGTTTGTTTGTTTCTTTATTTATTCATTTTGTGGCTGGCTCAGCCTGCCCTGGTGGTGGGGCTGGCGCAGCATGTGGTGCTGGGGATCGAACTGCAGTCCCCGCAGTCGCCTGAGCCCTCCTAAGCAGGCGCTTTAGACCACTGAACCATCTCGCCGGCCCCTTGAATGAACTTTTGTAGCCCAGGCTGGTCTGGAACTCGCACTGATCTTCCAGCCTCAGCCTCCCAAGTGCTAGGATTACAGGCATGCTCCACCACGCCCGACTTCTCAGAACTTTTTTTAAAGGAAGTTTACCTTTTGTGTACTTTGGACTTTGAAATATAATAGATTTTGAGAAAATATTTCATTTGATGCAATTGAGGCAAGCCTTTCATGGTTTTTCATAAAATGGATGCATTTTTCTATAGAAAAGTAGAGTTCTTTTTTAAAATTATTTTTTTGTTGATACAGGGTCTTGCTATGCAGTTTGGACTCATAGTGGTCCTCCTGCCTCAGCCTCCCCAGCTCTGGGATTATAAGTGTGCAGCACCACACCCCATGGTACGTGGTATTGCTGGGACCTTGCATTTGCCAGGCAGGTGCTTAGACTTCCAAGCTATCTCCTCAGCCCAAAAACTAGATTTCTTAATATCGAGTAGTCTAAGCTCTCCTTAAAAGAAAAAAAAATTTCTTTGAAGTATATAGAGTAATATGTGCTGACCTCAGCCAGTCAAAAAATCTAAAGTGTCCTGAGAGGTTTATCTTATAGTTCTGTGGTTCTGGAGTTGAGTGCTGCTAAGAGAAGCACATCTTCATTGCTGTTCACCTTTCTTATCTTTGAAGAGGTCAAGGACTAAACTGCTGTGTTCTTAAAACTGTATAGCCAGCTCTGGTGGCAAACATCTGTAATCCCAGCACATGGGAGGCTGAGACCAGAGGATCCCAGGAGGTTGAGGTCAATCTGGATCACATATAGTTCAAGGCCAGCCTGAACTAAAAAGAGTGAGGCCAGTCTCACAAAGAAAGAATTGAAGCTAGTAATTGAGACCATTGAGAGAGCAAAATAAGCACCTGCTTTGGCAAGCACAGGGACCAAGGTTTAATTTCCAGCCTTGCATGCCATGGCAGCAACCGAGTCTTGGTGTGGTGGTACATGCCCACCACATGTACATGCTCCCCAACTCTGGGGAGGCTGAAAACAGGAGGCTCAAGCTCTATAGTGAGATCTTGCACCAAATACATAAATGAAAAAAAAAAAAAAAAAAAAAAGTGGTGTGTATTTTTACTTGGGTGTGTGTATAAAGTGAGGCAGTACTGCCAGTTTTTGTCCTGGGACATGGAGTGAACTATTTTTTTTTTATTTTTTTATTGTTTTGTGGGACCCGAGTTTGAACTCATGACGTTGTACTCGCCAGGCAGGCACTTGTGCCATGGAGCTATCTCCCCAGCCCCCCCCTCCACCCAAGTATATCATTTTTTTTTTTTTTTTTTTAAACTATATTTGCTTCTGTTATGGCCGGCTCAGCCTGCGCTGGGGGTGGGGCTGGCACTGGCGTAGCATGTGGTGCCGGGAATAAAACCATGGTCCCTGTGGTTGCCTAAGCTTGCCTAAGGAGGTGCTTTAGACCACTGAGCCATCTTGCTGGCCCGCGAAGTATATAATTCTTGAGGTTGTTGCTCAGGTACATCATCTTCCTGATTTGATTCTTCAGAATGTTTAGTGTCCTTATATATCTTGTAGCCCAAAATGAATGCTACTTTTATCATCGTGTCATATGGATGAGTAAGTGTATTTTTCAACAGTTTATTAGTTTGAATAATTTAAAAACCTTAAAAATTTTAATTTAAAAACCTTGCCTTCTTTGAAGCAGTCTGCAAATGGTTCTTGTCATTAGCAGTAAAGTAACATTGAGTTACTTTTTTGTCCTCTTAAGTACAGTCCTATCTGTGTGGGTTTGGTTCCAGACCTTATGAATAACAAAATATGAGAATGCTCAAGTGATTGTATGTGAAATGATATATTATTTGCATCTCTGCTTTTTAAAGACATTTTCCATTTTTTCACAGTAAAGTGACTAGAAGTATCGCAGAAAATGTAATTTATATTATGTGATTCCTTTACAAGTGTTTAGTTAACATATTTGTAAATATTTGTAAGTATTTTGAGGGTTCAATTAAATCTTTCAATACGTTTCAC
>PVKN010003843.1:0-25877 GCA_004027915.1 Capromys pilorides | reverse complement strand
GCCAGCATTTACAATACATGTTTTGTAGACAGTAAGTGCTCTGAAATAATAATCTACATTACTTCCAACAGAGTGTTTTGTAGACGGACAAGTTTGGGCACCGGCTTAAATCGAGTGCGTTTCCTGCAGCACTTGCCGAGCCTCTGCTGTGTGAACCTGGATGATGGCTCTCCAAGAGGGCAACGCAGTCTCTGAACTCACCCCACACCTGTGACAAGCAGTCCACACTCCAGCAACTGGGGTTGCCACTTGGCAGGGGTCTCAGTGGGTAGGCAACCCACCTAAACCCACTGCACGTTACTTGGCCAAGGTATGACGGTGCCTGTGAGCCCATTCACAAATGCTGCTAAGTTCTTTTCAAAACCAACTCTCCAGGATTTTTCTTTCCCAAAGAGCTCCCCAAGGGAAATGAGTAGCTTTATACACAGGGAGGAGAAAAGGAAGGGGAAGGGGACTGGGGCCTTAGAATCTTTTGGAAGGGACACTGTAGCCCCATGAGGCATTCCTGGGCCAGGTATCTCTAGCATGCACATTCCTGGAGGCAGATGTACTGCTCCTCCCAACCCAGGAGGTCAAGGGCAGCTGTGGAATTCTTGGAGTTTGTCTTGGATGGAAGATGCCACAGGCTCAAGAGCCCAAACCCAGGTGCACGGATGATTTCCGGGAACTTCACGAACAGTTGAGCAGAGTCATCTCACCTCAGGGCCCAGGAATCCTCCCTCGAGGTGTGCAGCAGGGTCACCTCCACAGGTATCCAGAGAGGCAGATAGGAGGAGGGATGGGCAAAATGAGGCAGAAAAGTCTGGTGTAAAGGAGGCCGGGAGGTCCTGCACACCCGCCACTCTTTTGTAGAGACCCAACCCCCATGGGAAGACTGCAGGATGCTGGAAAGGGAGCCCTTGTGCCAATGCCAGGACTCTGGCGTGCCCCAGGCAGTTGGCTCATCCCGAGTGGCCGGTTGGGACTACAGGCCACATCTCCTGTGACCAGCCTCCAAACCCGGCCTCTGCTCTGACACCAGGCCAGCTCTGTTCATGCTGCACCTTCCTAAACAAGGTCATCCCCTCAGGGCCCAGCTATGTGGGCATGTTCACTGAGTACTAGGACTAAATGAAGGCAGAGGGTCCTAGAATTCTTACCAATCTAAACTTTATCATGTTTCTCATTGAAGAAACTCTCATTGACCAGGAAACAGTGATATGGCATGTAACTGATCCAAGGAAGGAGGTACCCAGGGCTTTTAGCCGAGAAGGTGGAAGGTGATGTGGGACCATTGGCCTGGCTGGGCAGCAAGGCAGGGGTGTCTTGCAGCAGAGGACTTGCTCCTCACAGCAGAGTACATCAGGGCCATCTCCTGCCTCCTGTGATGTTGGTCCACCCTATGATGGAGTCCATGTAAGGGACCCTCAGTGTTCACAGCTCCAGCTGGACTAAAGGAAGATTTCCTTGGAGTTCAAGGAAATGACCAGGAAGGGGTGAGATGCTTGGACCTCCTCCCAGTAAGCAGGCCCCCAGAAGACCTGCAGTGGCTCCAGTCACCCAAGAGTGAGTGTGCTGCTGGCAGACTGATGTGACACCACTCTCCAGTAACCAGAGTGTTCACACACACACACACACACACACACACACACATACACACATGCACATACACAAACACACACACACACGCAGCCATGCATGCACACATAAAATGCACACACTCACACCAAGGCGATATTCAAAATACTTTAACACCTTCATGGTGTGGCCTAGGTGTCCCTCCAGCCAGCAACTTTAAGCATGAATACTTTCCGTGAATTTCTTGGTTGTTGTAGATTTAATTCTTTTTGGTTCTATGAGTCCTTTGTAGTCATTGCTCTCTATTTTCCTTGCATTATGAAAAATATAAACAAAGTTTAGAGAGGAGTAAAGTTCAAAGAGACATTGCTCCCTGTTAGAATGTTCATGACTTTAGCACATGGGGCTCTGATTCTGAGATTCATCCTGTGGGTTTGCTTTTTTTGAGTTAAACTCATTCATTGTCTTTCCTCTACCCCCGTCCCATATGTCATGATGGCAGAGGAAAAATAGGTGACACTCTTCTCCAAGTTGTGGCTCTGCCATCTTCTTTGCTGCTTAGTGAAAAGTGTGTGCCAGGTCCTCACTAACAAACCCAACTACACCAGCCTCCTGGAGCCAACATTCCACATGGTGGGGGTGGGTGACAGGCCAACCTAGGATAGCCCAAGGTGGTGACACCTCTTAGGGACAGGGCAGCTGTGGGTCGAGGATATTTCTCCAGCCTCTGACTGTGTGGCAGGCCCAGTCTTGGCTTACGCTGCCAGAGGTCACAGATCCAGATCTAAGTACTGCTCTGGCCTGTCCAATGAAAATCACTTGAAACTGTCTTAGGACACATCAGAGGTTGAATCTCAATGGAGTGTTCAGGGGTAAGTCACTCCCATCCATCAACACCCATAGAAATGAACACACACACACACACACACACACACACACTTTGCTCTTGGTTCCTTCTGTATAGACAGTTCCTTCATATGCATTGAATGTTATCTTCCACCCGTAACAATTTCAATATTTTAAGAACAAACGAAATGGTTGTGCCCTTACCATTTGTCTGATCAGTATATAGGAAAGAACAAAGCAATAAGAGAAACTCTGCATGGAGGGAAGGTGCCTTGATTGGGATGAGTAGAATCCCTTAGTCGGGGAGCTCACTGACCTTTGGCCATAGGCCTCTGCACAAAGGTTGGTGAAGCTGGCCCTAAATGCAAGGTCTTTGCCTGTCTTCCCTGCCTCTGCCACCTCCTACCTATGCCCCCCCCCAAGGTGATGGACAGTGAACCTTGGGTCATCAAGCCCCATGAGTAGCCTCACCCCAGCCCCATGCTCAGCCACAAATTCCACTCATCGTCTTCATTGTATTCTAAACCTAAAGAAAACAAGGCATCATGCCCAGCAGCTCGCCCATAAAACATTAATCACTCTCCCCTCCTTGAGAGGCTTCTGACCAGGGAAGGTATGACCTACAGGAGGGGTGGAAAATCCCAGTGGACCAGCACAGGCCCAGCTGTGCCACCAGCAGTGGCCTGGCACAGGTTCCTCCTGTGCTTTTCCAGCCCAACTCCTCGCTTCAGTTCCAGGGACACTGAGGACCGGTCTGGGAATCCGAAAGAAGAGATAACCAAGTCCTCAAAAGGTGCCAGGGTCCTTAGGGCTCAGGGCCAAGTGGCTTCCTAAGCCACACGCAACACACTTTTCCATCTGAGCCGTCATGCAAGCCGGGCGTCTGGGCCAGAGTCACAGCCACAGACGCTGCCGAAGCCCATCACAGCTGTGTTTGACCACTTGGCTGACCATAGGACAGGTGTAGGCAGGGAGCCATTCCTATCAGCCCCACTCCAGTTCCCACAAAAAGGAATCCCTTGATGTTGGAAGAGAAAAGAAATATCAAAAGAGAAAATATATGGCTAACATAATTATACTACTAGTTTCTATTTGTTTACTGAAAGGACCTGTTAATGCTTAATTTTTACCAATTTTACTTGCTTCTACCTGAACAACTACTCTGAAGACAGCTATAAGCTATGTAACAACCATTGTTGAATTCTTATCATCTTGTTTTCTGAAATTCTGTACCACTTCTAATTTTTTTTATTCTTTTTAAAATAAAAATAAATAAATTAAAACCTAGGCTGTGAAGACCCCAGACTCCTAAATGTTCTAAACCCAGGATGGACTGGCCAGGGCTTGAGGTTGTATATACATGTGCCGTGGAAACCCAGCCTCTCTGATAGGAGCACTCATCCCAGGGTTTGGATTGCTGCTCACTGGCAGAGGTTTAGGAAAATTTTCTGATCTGCTCCAGGATTCCTGGGGAACGCAGCATATGAGGGACAATTGTAGAGCCATGGCTTCTTGCTCTTGTGAGTTTAATGGAAAGACCAATGTTCTAGGGTTCAGCGGCTGCTAGATTACATCCTCCTCCTCCCCAGCCAGGCGCAAAGGGGTGAAGCTCTCCACACTGGCCCAGCTGTGCCCATAGGCCCACCTCAAGCATCCGGCCAGGTAGGATTCTGCTAAGGGAAGTGACCTGAGCTTGGTCTCAGCAGGGGCCTGGCCACAGGGACACAACAGGTCAGGGCACTTCACGTGGGCAGCCACCTGAATGCTTAGCAGCCTGGGACAAAGGCTGAGTCCTAGAAGCTTTCAGAAAATTCGCTCTCTCAATTAAATTCTGATGAATAAAACAGACAAGGAGGCCAGTTGGAGCCCCCAAACCTCTCCTCTGGGCAGTGTTGGGCTAGACAGTACAGGAGCAGCGGGGACTTGAGGTGACCCAGGGAGATGGATGCCTCAAGCACTGAGTCCATGGGCTGCATGAGGATTCCGGGCCATTCTGGATCCAAAGCAATTGCACCCAGGCCTAAGGGTAGCACAGGCCTGCCTTGATGCATCATGGGCCCTCATGGCGCAGCACTGCCTTTCCCTTTTCCCTGAAATCAAGTTTCTCAGCTATTTCGATGGCCAGAGGTAGAGCCAGATCAAGGGGAGCAGCCTGGTGATGAAGTGCACCTCAAGCTGACACCACTTCCCGGACATCCTGGAGTGACAGGACTTTTTCTCCTGATGCCACCGAGGCCCAGGGTGACCTTTTTCCCTTCCTGCTCCCCATCACAGCTCTGCAGGAGGGGTCCAGCTGCAGTGTAGGCTGGCTGTGGTGTAGGCCCAGAGCTAAGTCAAACCCACTCCTTCAATCAAACAGAATAGGAGGAAATCTAAGTTCTGTGACCTTCGAGAAAGCCACTCATCTCCAAGGGCACTTGGCATCTTCCATCAGTGGCAACCTCACTACTTTCCAAATTGGAAAGTCAGGAGAGAGAATATGCACTGTCACAGGGCATCTCCTCACACGCAGTAGGTGCCCCAGAAACTCCAGTTCCTGGCCTCCTCTCAGGCCCTTCTTCTGGGCTCAAGGAGCTTAAAAATCAAAACTTCTGGAAGCAACATCACAAGAGAGGCTCTGTTATGGGGTGGAGGTGGAATGGGATGTGATGGCTGCTCCTCTTGACACAGCCCTCACAGAGTGGCCATGGTTCTCCACCTGCCCAGCCTTCCCTGTGTCACATTGGCCTGGGGCTCCACAGGGGAATCAGGGCACATGTGTCTCTCAGAAGTGGCATTAGGTGCCTTCCTACATCCCTCTTCCCTGTTCAGTCCACTCCCTGGTAGCACCCGCCCTTGGGGAGATCACTATGGGTTGATGGCTCTCAGCCTCCAGATGTCAGGCCTCAGCAGAAGGCACAAGCCCACCCCTGGTCCCCTTCCTGTCACCAGGCACCCTTTTATTCAAAAGAGTTGGTCTATTCAGGGCAAATAGACCTAAGCATGTGTGTGTGAGGGGTGTGAGAAAGCCAGGGCCAAGTCTCCACTGAGGAGCAGTGAAGAGCCAGCCTAGTCCCGTAAGGCCCAAGCTCTCTGGGGCAGAGCGTGCAGGTCCCACTACTCAGCCCAGTGTGGTGAGCTGAGGGAGGAGGAGGAGAGGCCTGGTGGGTCTGTGGCTCCTAGGGATCTGCTCTGAGGGAGGGGTGGGGATGAACATGGCTGAGACGTCTCAGCTTTGTTTTCTCCACCTCATCCACCCTCCAGAATCCACGCTGCTTGAAAGGATCAGGACCTCTGCCACTCTTGGCTACCTTAAGGCCTTCAGAGTCACCCTACCAGGCCCAGAAGCAGGGTCTCCTGGGGCAGGGTCCCATGTGTAACCAGGGTTCCAGCAGTGGCTGTGTCCATTCCCAGGGAACAAGGATCTGGGACACAGCAGGGAGGCTGTGTCCCCACCCCACACTACACCAGGTCTTAATAGCAGAACCAAGCTCCTCAGAGACCCAGGGAACTCTTACAGGGACACAGCACCCGAAGAAGAAAAACCGTATGAATCTAGAGGACATTATAAGCCATTTTCCTTTATTTTCTTTACATACAAAATTCCAATTCCAAAGAGACATAAATGCTGAGCAGGCAGATGTAGGGTCCTGGGATACAGCAGCCAGAGCCAGGCAGGGCTGGGTCTGCCCCTTCTGCTCCATCACAACCTTCCTCCCTCTTGGACCCTGGCCACTGCCCAGGCACAAACTGAGAAACTGAGCGTGAAAGGAATCCACTCACAGCCCAGGGCAGAGCCTGACATGGCCAAATCACTGTCTAGCTGTGGGGCCTCAGACCTCCTTTTCCTTATCTGCTAAATAGGTTGGAAGTTCCTGCTAGAGCACGGAGAAGAGCGTGCAGATGGGACGTCTGGTGACCACGAGCAGCCGCCACTCTACCTCATGCTTCTAAACAGCTGCGTGATTGCAACTGTGTCTCTCAACTTATGTGGGCATCCCGGCTTCGGCACAGTAGTGGAGCTGCTCTGGCCCGGTGGAAGCTTGCAGACTTTCAACTTGTAAAGTGGAGCGGAAGACATCAGCCCCAAAGCAGCCTGCTCTGAACTGCACCTGGGCTGCAGCAGGAGCTGTCTCATCAGGGCAGGGCCTCTGCCCTCCAGGTCAATGAGAAGAGAAGGCCACAGCATGGGGCCACACAGCAAGCCCATGCAGCTCCCCCATGGCTCCCACTATGACCTCAAGAGCAGGGGTGGGAATTGTTCTTCCCTGCTCAGGACCAGCTCTAACCTTGGAACCTCTTTGAAGGGCATCTGCCACCATAGACTGATTCACATTGGGATCTCTCTGTCTTCAGGCTTGGGGCCTCAAATGACCCAAGGTACTCTTTATTAAACATGCCACATACCAGTGTCCTGAGTCTATACTGAGTAGTGTTGAAGTTTGTGCTGTGACAGATGGAAAGACCAGCTAAGGCTCTGGGAGGGAAACTTAAGTGTTCTTGCTTTACCCTTCAAATGCCCTTCAATCTATAACAGCAGGCTCTGTCTGGAGTTGCTCTCCTCTCCCCAGCAACCTTTCAGCCACCCGGACCATATGTCCATCTCTGCCCCAGAACTCATCTGCAAGAAGACAGGGCTGCACAGATGTAAATCGAGCTTTGCACTTAGGAAAAAGCTCAGGACAAGTAGATGGAGCCGCCCTGCTCTAGGCCATGCCTTCTGGAACATGTGGTGCTGTCCACACAACCCTCCCTGTACCACTTTACAGGCAGAGGCCACTGAAGCCCTGAGCCAGGGACAATTCCCAGTCATGCAGCAAGTTTGAGTAGTGGTACCCTGGGAGCAAGCCAAGTTGAAGGGCAAACCCTATCCACCACCTGTGCTGCTCTGCCTGTCCTTTTCTTCTCCAAGCACTCTTGGGGCCAGTGCCTGAAAGGGAAGGAGGGCATTGCCCCAAGGCACTAAGGCAATACAGTGGGACCTCTGGCCCCAGTGGCAGGTGAATTGGCAACCAATTTGGGGGTGAGGGGGGTACTTTCTGGCACACCTTCCATCACACTCTGAGGGGACAGTAACAGATGAGTCCCTCTCTTTCACTTCTTCAGTGACAAGGGAGGGATGAACTGGTGAATCTTGGTCCCCAGGAAGCTTTGAGGCCAGGGAACAGAGAAAGAAAGAAAGTGAGAGAAACGCCTCCAAGGGGGTCTGAACGTGCAGGTTTGGCAGACCCTGGGGAGTGACTTTGGCCAGCTTGGTAGAGTGTCTACAATACGGATTTCAGCCCTCCCCTCCCTCCACCCGTCCCTGCCCTGCCCCCCAGGTGGACGCGTAGGCCAGGCCCTTCTATTTGGGCTTCATCTCCACTCTGGAGTTGATGTCATCCACATCCAGGTCGTACTCCTCGACCTGGCCAGTGGTCCACACCTTCATGCGGTCTGTGAGGTCGCTGCTGCGCGGGGCCAGGATGAAGTCATAGATCAGCACCGCCAGGGCTCCACCAATGAACGGCCCCACCCAGAAGATCTAGGAGCACAGCACATCGGATCAGAAGGCACCTGGCCGAGGCTGAGATGGGCAGCCTAGAGCTCCTCCCTGGGGCCTCACCCGCCACCCCCTTGGAAGCTGGACAGAGGCAGGTAGGGCTGACCCCCAGCTTCCTGACTCAGTGTCTCCAAGACAGATCCAGAGTGTGTACAGAGGCATCTCCTGGCCTCCATAAGGGCCAGCCCAGGCATGCCAGGTTCAGCCCCTCCTGCAGATACCCAGCCCCCACCTACCACTACCCTGGCCCTAAAAGCCCCAGAGATAGTCTAGTCTAATACAGGGTTGCCTGGGGCATGCACACCAAGCATAATAAGAGCAGAAGCCCACCGAGTGCTATCTCTGTGTTTAGCTCAGTCTTTTCCCCTCTTGGCAGGAAAGAGCTGCTATGCACCACCTCACATCACAGGGGACCAAGCAACCAACAGGGTGGGTGAGCAGCCTGCTCAAGGCCACCCTGAATCAGAAAGCGGCAGAGGCAGGACCTCCACTGCACTGCTGGTTGACTCAGGGGGCGGTCAGTGGGCATGCCTGAACTGGGAGGGCAGTGGCTGGGCTAACTTGGCTCCAGTGTGTCCCTACTGCCCCTTCATCTCAGGCCTCTGTTTCCTGACTTCCTCTGTCCTGACAGCTCCCAGAGGCCCTGTGGAGGGATGGGCTCCACGAGGTGGTGCTGACCTTGTCCTGTGACCTCGCAGCCCCCGCTTACCCAGTGGTTGGTGAAGTCGTGGGTGATCACCGCGGAGCCAAAGGACCGGGCAGGGTTAATACCACAGCCAGTGTAGTCAATCTAGGGGTGGGAAGGAGTGCAGGGAAAGTGACAGGAGAGACAGGTGAGAAAACAGAGAGGACAAATAGGGCAAGGGCGAGTAGAAAGGGGCTCAGAGCCAGGAGAGAGCAGCACTGGCCCAGGGAGTTGGCCAGAGGCTCCTGGCCTCTCCTGGGAAGCAACCGCCCTGCCCCCTGGACGGCCCCCACTGCCCATGCAGGGCTGCCCCCCCGACCCCGCCCACCCCAGCCTACCCCACAAGGGAAGACCCTCCACTCACCGCCAGCAGGTGTCCCAGGGCCACAGAGAGCCCGATGGCCAGAGGAGCTGAGCCCCCGAGGTCGCGCCGCCTCCGGTCGGTGGTGGCCAACACACACAGCACCAGCTGCAGGGTGCCAATGATCTCAATGCCCAGGCCCTGGCCCGAGTTCACGCCATCAGCCAGCTGTAGGGAAGAGGATCAAGGAGGCCTGGTGAGCAAGGAGGGGAGGAGCTATGTCCAAGGGTCCCAGTCTTCAGCTTTTCAGCACTGGTGACGCAGCAGGCGAGGCCCCTCCCACTCACGCGGAGCACAACGACTAGCCCCTGTGCCTAGCCCTTGCCTGCTCTGCCCTGATGCCTGAGATGAGGCGCTTCCTGCTTCGCCAGTTAGCGCTCCCGGCCCCCGTTTCTCTTAGTCTCCACAGGGTCTCTTCTCTCCCCTTATCTAACGTGTCTCCTGTTTCCTTTGGCCATGGCCTTGTGTCTTCCCTTCGGTCTCCCCTCTGCCCTGGCCTGGCCCTACCCTTCCTCTCTTTGGCCACCAGGTCCCGCCACTACAGTCTGGCTGCCACTGCTCCTGGGCCACTTTTAGAAACATGACTCACGGAAAAAAAAGGGAACAAGGGCTGCCCTGAGGCCACCAGAGCCCTCGCTCCCCAGGAGCCATGCCAGGAGACCCTGCACCCAGCTCCATGGATAGGGACTGAGCACACACACAAGGCATAGGGCTAACTCACAAAGGCTCGCTTGCACAGATGCCTGGATGTGCCATTTGGCCACCTTCTCCCAGGCAGTGCAGTGTCCCAAAAGCAAACACTTCAAGTCTCCTATCCAGCTCCCGTCCCAAGCATGCTGGGGTATCTCGAAGAACACAGGACATTCTGCAGAATCCTTGGTGAAGTGCACCCCTCCATTCCTGCAGAGGTTTTCCCAGCCCTGCCCAAGACCATCTTGCAAGAACAATTCTCTTCCAGCTTTTGTCTGCCTCACTGGTTTACAGGGAATGACTCACATCCCCTCCCCTGCCTTGCAGTTCCAGCCCCGGGCCTTTCTTGGCCGGCCCCATCATTCAGTCCCTCTGGCCCCCAGTCAGGCCTCTGGACAATGCCTAGTTCTCTTCCTGCCTGAAGGCCAGGCAGTGTCTGCCCTATATTCAGGTCCTGACTCTTCTTGCTGGCACTATGAACACAGCCTCTCTTTAGTCTTCAGTTTCTCCATCTGCAAAATGGGTCTAATGTTCCCTGGCGACTCTCTAGGTCCAAGAGAAGAACCTGACAGGGTCCTAAGACCTGGCTGAGGGGGCATTTAGAAAGACATTTGGAGGAAGGAGGTATTGTGGTCCTTATTCTGGTTCTTCCTTATTATCTCCATAGGATATAAGGACAGGCAGAGTGGGAGAGCCCATGCCTACACAGGAAGTAAGGGTGCCTAGAGCTGTTGGCAAGGACCCGGCGGGAGCCAGGATGGTGGCTGGAGGGGAGGCCAGCAAGCCTGGGAGGCCCAGTGGTGCTCAGCTCTTCTCCTCATTGCTCTGCTCTCTAGGGCCAGGCTGATTGCTAGCTGGCAGGGATCCTGAAACCATTCCTTTCTTGTGGACCTGGAGCCGTGGCTGTGAGTGGCTCTTGTTGGACCCACGCACACACTCCACCCCCACCCTGCCCTTCTCCCAGGTGCAGCTTGTCTTCTGTGCTCTTGCCCAGAGCACAGAGTCCCCGCCTCTGCCCAAAGCTCTGCTTCCCATGCAAAAGGAGCAGAGCAGCTCCTGAGGCCAGGCCCTGCATCCTGAGTCCTTGGGAAGGGGGAGTGGTCACCGGCCTGGAAACTCCAGAGGTACCCCCTTCCTGACAGCCAGGAACCTCAGGACTGCAACCTGCCTCTTCTAATACCCCCTTCCACCCTCCTGATAAACACTCCTGGTTTGCATCAACATTCATGGGTGGCTTCTCTTCAGCCACTTAACCCACTTGTGTTACTTTCATGTGGGAAAACATAATTAAGGATTGGAAGGCACAGTTAAAAGCCCATTAAAGTTTGATGTCAGGAAAGAGCAGGTAAGAAGATTCAACTTTTATTTGGCTGTATGCAACCAATTAAATTTGAACAATTGCTTAAATAGGGTCAGTCTCAGATATGGTTATTTGCTAGAGGAAAAAATATGTTTGGATATTCATTCCCATGTAGTTTTGCCTGGCCCAGGGCTTGTATTTTATTGGCTACATTAAATATAGTAAAATCAATGTTGTGAATGCAAGTGTTAACAAGGAGTAACCACGTGGTCCTTCTGCAGCATCAGAAAGTTAAAAATTCTCCAAGTGAACAGGAAATCCAAGTGAGCCCGTTGCTCAAGGTCCTAGTCAGATCTATCAGCCCCAAGAAGACTTCCAGGGTACCTTGCTGCGATTGACTTCTGCTCGACGCTGCCTCACCTGCACCACGCTCTTTGCCTCTAGAGGGGATGACCTTGCCTGCCTCCTGGGTGGGCACCTTCTCTACTTCAGCCTGGAAGCCCCAGAGCTCCCTGTCCAAGCCCCAGGGGAAAGGCTCAGAAGATCAGAGGAGGCCATCCTGTTCCAGAGCTCCCACCCTCTCTCTAGGCAGGCCAGCTCCAGGGCAGCACTCTGGGTATAGCCGTCTAGCCAGGGGACAATCGGTTGCTTGCCAGTCTCTGGGCTGCATAGGTTCTGCTGTGCCAAGACTCTGTGAGAGGCCAGAGGGGAGACTGAGGCCAAGGGAGGAGGCAGCAAAGCCTGGATTCCTGCCCCAGGCTAAGTCACCTCACACTCATGGGCCAGTGTGCTGGCTACCCTGGCTGTTCCCAGCTTGGACTGAGATTGGCAAAAGGTGTCTCTGTGGCTGCCAGCATGTCCCAGGCTCCAGGACTGACCTCTCCAGCTAAAGGGATTTGGACCCCCCCTAGCCCCTGAAAGCAGGCCAATTTTGTGAGCTCCAGAGACCCCGACTTGGTCTGAGCATGCTGGCACACCACCTTGGAGCTGCAGGCTGCAGAGCCTGGCATGACTGAAGCTCTGAGCATCGGCTCTGAAGGGCCAGGGGACAAAGAGCATCAAGGTCTACCCTGCCCACCCCTCAGGCCTCTAGGACTCAGTACTGGGAGCTTTTCAGGCCCTACCTTAACATCTCTCTATGAGTGGTCACAGATGCACATGGTAGCCTTCATGGCTTTATGTGCCTCTGTGTAGCATTATCTATCCACCTGTTATCTAAGAGTGACAATATACATGTGTCCAGGGATGGGCCCAGGGAGACTCACTCTTTTATTAGGCTTTAAGAGGTTTATTTCATAGTAATTAAGTGAAAAATTCTGTCAAAGAACTATAAACATTCTCAACTTGTGTGCACCAAACAACAGGGCCAAAAATAAATGATATAAAAGTTAATAGAGTCACAAGGAGGGTTGGCTCAAGCTACTCCCAGACTGAAGGAGTTTAATAATCCTCCCTTAGAACTGATAGAATGAAAACAGTCAACAAAAGTGCCAATAACACCAATTGGAGAAATCAGACCACGAAACTAGCAAACTTGATGTCAATAAGACAAGACGAACACTGCGCCACAAAACTAAAGAACAGTGAAGGTCAAACACTCCGCTCAAGCCCTCATGGGTCACTTAGGCAAGCTGACCAAGTGCTAGCTGGTCACCGAACCTCCTGCGCTCTGCAGGGCCAGAGTCCCAGACAGGGCGGCTACTCGGCACGCTCACACTGGCATGCTTGAGGACACTTCTGAGTGTGTCCCTGGTTACACATCCACATGGGTGCTGCTATAGCCTAGAGAAGGGAGGGGAGCTGGGAAGGGAAAAAGTCCCCTCGAGGGAGAAAGTACCAGGGCTCAAAGGGTCCTTTATTGTTTGCTCCCAGAAGCCATTTTATCTTCCTGACAGGGAACAATACACAAAGCAGTGGCTTCCCCTTTCCCTCCCTCCTTTTCCTTACTTCAGGGCAGGAGGACAAAACAGCTTCCCTGAAGAGCCCGCACCCCAGGATCCTAGGGCCCAAGGGGGCCTTGAGAATGTTCCAAGTGTTCACCACCATCTGCGCCATGTACACTCACATGGCTGGTGTGCACAGGTTTGTGCGTTCGGGAGCAGAAAAACTATGGGGTGGGAGGTGGAAGCTGAGGGTGTGGTCCTGCCCTCCCCTAGCTGTGCATCCTGGCCCCTGTGAGCCTCTGCTTCCCCACTAGTAAGATGGAGGCTGGGGCCCTAATTCCAGCCCCAGGCAGTCCCCAACATTCCTCCCTGCCTGCCATCAGCCTGCACCACCAAGCCAAGAGGTAGAGGCAGGAGCCCAGAGTCCCCTCATGTCCATCTGCCCTACCACCCTCACCCCTCCTCAGTTGGGCAGGTTCACTTTTCACACCCCTAGGGACAGGAAGCTCATCAGTAGTAGAGGCCACTACTTCGCAATTAAGAATAACTCTGTATCAAATAGAACCTACCCCCCACCCGCCCACACCTCCACTCGCCAACCCCCACCCCCCACCTGTTAGACCCTGACTGTATTTCAGACCCTGGGGGAGTGGCTGATAGCCATGAAGACCTCTGGCTATGCTGTTCCAGGGACCAATTGGAAATCTTCAGGTGAATGAAGACAGCCCCTCATTTAACCCTCCGTAGAGAAGGAGCACATCTGGTCCCCAGGGAGAGGCCCTGACTGAGGAAACCCTAGCCACACCTGTGTGTTTCCAAGCCCTGCCCTGTGGGAGCCCCTAGACGCTCTTGGTGCTTCCAAAGAGTGGGGACCAGCCAGGGCTTGCAGGAAGCTTCTGCCAGCTAGAAATGAAGGCTCTTTTGCCACCAGGAGTTCACCTGTCTGAGAAAAGGCTGGTGGGCTAGCGATGTCTGCTGGGCGGGGCCCGGGCTGCGGTGACTGCACAGAGCCGGCTCGTGATGAGGGAGTGGGCCACTGCATGCAGCTGGAGGGTGGCCGGCTGAGAGAAAGAAGCCAGGGCAAGAGGGATAGGGGTCACCCAGTGGACTACGTGTGCTCTCACAACCCTGCCCCTGCAGACGTAGGCCTCAGGGAGGCCAGGCATCATCAGGGTGGGCACTGCTGGCACTGGCTGTGCTATGCAGAGGGCTCCCCTGGGGGAGGCAGCTCAGAACTTTCCGTGGTGAGGGAAGTCTCCACCACAAAGCTCCTGCCGCCTCCCTCATCTGTTCTGGCTGGAAACAGTAATTATATGTCCTGGTTATGGCACCACCACCCAGCCCTCCTGCCCTCTCCCCAGGCATGTTAGCCTGAGCAGGGTCATTGGAAACTCTGGCTTCCCTTTTCCCAGTCTACCCCTAAGCCCTGAGGAGGTGGCAGGGGCTTCCTTTCTGGGATAGCTGGTGACATAAAGATTCTTCTGTCCCTCTAGCTGGGAAAACTTAGGCCCAGAAGACTGGGGGATGGGACAAACTTGGGACCAAGACCAGGTGGCTGGTGCAGCACGTGGAAGCCTTTTCCCAGCCCTTAGGCCCTTGAATGAGTGAGACAATTCCTTGCTTAACTCCCTGGGCACAGTAATGGTGTGTCGTGCCTATGGCACCACTAGCAGGCCCAAGAGGGACACTGCGGCAGGTAGGTTTTCCCTCTCTGCACGGTAGGACAGTGCTGGCAACACGGCGCCCTCCAGATGCAAGCACTGGCCTGCCCAGAGCCCCACCTCACACCGTGACCCTCCACTGACCAGACCCCATGACTTGCAGCACAGCTTCTCTGGCCTGCCTACCTGAGCACACACAAATACTCTCCCCCAGCATCCCTTCCCTCTCCAGGGCTCTCCACATTCCTGCAGCATCTCCTCCCTGAAGTCTGCCTGGCCCTCCTACCCTTGCAGTCGAGAAGTTCCCAGGTCAGCCCAAGGTCTCTTATCACACCTGCCTCCTGCCTCTTATCACAGCCAGCTGCACACAGGGCTTATCTTGTCCCTGGGCTGTGTGTGTCCTAGGGCAAGGAGCCCAGCTGGCCCAGCCCTGTGCTGAGCACCCAGTAGCCTCACTTGGGCCTGCAGGGAGCTGGCTGGGGAGGGGAAGAATGAAAACAGCCAGAGCACACTGGGACTCCCAGTGCCCCAGCCTCTGCCACTTCCTGAGCCAGCCACACCCTTCTGAGTCCTGTCACAGAAAAGAACCTGGGCCACGTCAGCTGAGTTAGCTCTGTGCAGTTACGTATGATGCCAGTGGCTGAGCCAGAGCAGGGACAGGCCAGGTTAGCCACCCCAGCCTCAGCCTCTCACTCTTGGCCAAAATCGGGGTTTGATTCTTAGAACTAGCTGAGATCCTGTGGGGTAGACAAAGGCCTGTGGTCTCTGTAGGGTGCGTCCTGTGTCCTGACTCAGAGAGGAGAAAGTTGTCCCTACCATGTCCCCAGGGGACACCCCCTGACTCATCCAACCACTTCCTGACACTTTTTTCCCCTATTTTCTTTGGAAATCTCCATGCCAACGATTTGCCCCACCCAGATCTTGGTGAGAGTGGAGCCAGAGAACTGAGGGGCGGTGGGAGCTTCCCCAGAGCATGGAGGAAAGACTGTGTCACCTGCAGTGTGGACTGTGCTCTGTCTGTTGGAGTCTTCGGGGCCACTCCCAGGCACCTCCAAGTCCCAGGGCCACTGTCTGAGGGGAAGGTTGGAGGGGACACCTCTATTTTTAAGCCCATACCTAAACCTCTAATGTCCATTATTCAGGCCAGACAGTGTCAGAGCCCCTACCAGCCTCTGGAAACTAAAGCTAGAAAGAGGATGGAGAACAAGGGAGGGCACTGTCCCACTCTCTCTATCCTGGATGCCCACACCAGAAAGTGCAAAGTCTTTGCCAACAGGTGCATGTCCTGTTTGTCCCTTAGTTGCATGGGAAAAGAAGGAGCCAAAAGGCCTGGAAGTCTCAAAGCCTCCCGAAAGGGAGCCTTCCCCAGCCCCATCCTACCCAGCCAAGCTCCAATGTGAACTTGGCCCTACCCACAGGAATTCCCTGAGGTCACCTGGCTCTGCTCAAGCTGAAGAGACTGAAGCCTGGGGGAACACGGCCAGTCCAAGCTCCGTTCTTTTGTCTATCACAGTCACATCTTCCCTGGCCAAAGTCTAAACTCCAGCCACAGAGCTAATCTTCAATCTTAGGCTGAGCAGAGGTTGGCTCACAGGAGGGCCGGGCAGGTGTCACTGTGACAGAAGAAGTGCTAATCCCCGTGGCGGGGCATGACAGCTGCCCTCTGCACCCAGCCTCTATCTAGCCTCCTGGTTTCCATCAGCAAGACTGAACTTTGGCTGGAAAATGAGAGGCTGTAATCAGCCATTGCCATCTCTGAGAAGCCCTCCGGGATCCTTCAGGGTCCCCACACCCTCCAGCCCCACAAAGCCCACCAAACATGTTTCTCCAGATCTGCTCCTCCTCTCTGCACTTGGTTGACTCCCTCCTGGAAAGGGTGCCCCCGCCTACTTGCCTAGAAGACACTCTCACTTCCCTGCCTGGGCCACTCAGGCCATTTGCCCCCTGGTGTACCCAAGGGCATTCAGTGCTCACACTTGGCTGGGGAGCTGGAAAAGCCCGGGTCTGTAACAGCAGGCAGTCACCACCACAAATGGCCACTTAGCCAAGCTAAGCAGCCTAGGAGCAATTATTTTCAGTGGCTACCACCCAGTCACCAACATCTGCTTCCCATTCAAGCCAGGAGCAGCGGGCACCTGCAGTTACACACTCACCCCCACACACCCTGGCACAGAGCACAAATGTGTGTGCAGCTTCCACCCTGACAGGCACACCCCCCACACACCTGCACATACACAAACACACACTCCAACTGCCCCTCTTCCCAGGCACCGTGGGCCCAGCCCATGCCTCCTACCTCTCTGTCACCCAGGAAAAGTGTCTTCACTCCCTGGCCTTTGCCTGATGTCCGCTGGGAAAGAAACTGAGTTCTCTTTCACTGCCTCCGTTCGGGCTCTGATTGGGGGGTGCATGTGAATATGGGAGGCTGCCTGGAAGTCTAGGAGCCTCCCCAAGGGGGTCCTGTTCACACTCCTGCAGACCCTGCTGCAGAGGCACCCACATCTGCTGCAGCATGGCTGGGGACAGTGAGGAGGGCTTGCCCAGGGTGCAGCAGGGGAGCTGGCTGCCCAGGCACAGCTGAGCAGAGCCACAGAACTACAGTCTGGGCATGAGGAACTGCTGGCCTGGAGTCAGTGCCTCTAGAGCTTATTCCCAACAGATGCTCTGCAGGGGACATTGGCACGACCACTTTTCTCCAGCTCTGATTCCCACAGAGCCTGGCAGAAACCAGGCCCGAGCTGCAGCATAACTGAGCTCCAAGTACGATCCTACATGACCTGTAACCACCTCTTGTCCTCCCTCTTCCTCCGTGCTTCCATCCACACTGTGGACGGAGGGTGGAACTAGGGCCCTCTCTGTGCCATTCTAGAGCCCCCTCCTCCCAAGCCCAGAGCACCCCACTCACGTCATTGCGGCCAAGGGAGTTCATGGGCAGGTTGGAGGTGATGCCCGAGAGGATGGCGGTGGCGACGATGGCCCCCACGCACTGGGCGATGATGTACATGACCGCACGGAGGATGCTGATCTGACAGCTGAGCAGCAGCCCCAGCGTGACAGCCGGGTTGAGGTGGGCACCGCTGATGTGGCCCACGCTCTGGGCCAGTGTGGCAATGCTCAGCCCGAAGGCCAGCGACACCTTCACGTTGTCCTGCACCGCCGTCTGGTTTCCATTCAGTGGGTATCTGAAGCCCAGGGCAGAGCCAATACTGATGAAGACAAAGAGGGTCATGGCCAAGAACTCGGCCACCACGGCCCTCCAGAAGATCTTCTTCTTGAACTCGCTGGCCATGCTAGCAGGGGGCTTGGCTGGAGACTGCTCACTGCCTGGTGCTCAGGTCCCTCCGAGGGCTGAGCCACAGCCTGAGCTGGGCCTATTTATAGGCCTGGGGGGTGGGGGGAGCACAAAGGGAGGAAGGCCTCTCTTTGCTCCTGGCCCGCCCCATACCACACGGGCCTCCTCTCTGCGATGGATGCAGACTCGGCTCTGCTGTCTGCCTGCCAACTTTTTTCCTTCCTCCTCTCCCCCTCCCTCCCGCCTCCCTCCCTCTCTCCCTCCACCCTCAGCCCTGCCCAGCCCAGAAGGCAAGGCAGGCAGGAGGCAGCCGTTGCTCTAATAGGCTTTGAGAAATTCCTCCAAGCTGGCCCCACTGAGGGGGCCAAAGAAATCCTGGTGTCCTGTCCAGTGTGCAAGGCTCAGGGGGTGCCCAGAGGCACAGCCAGGCTCTCCCCAAAGGGAAAAAGTGAGGACGTTGTCCTCCTTGGAGGTGAGCACTACAGTCCCTGCCTCTGAAATCTTCATCCCAGTGTGGTGTGACATTATTAGTCCTGAACTTGGTGGCTGCAGGGATCCCGGGGGTGCTGTCTGGGCCTGTCATACCCAGCAGCACCCAGCAGCTACTTGTCACTTTCTGACTGCCACCTCCTCTACATACACACTAGTCAGGCTTGGTTGAAGGGGGCAAAAAGGCCTCAGAAGATGCAAAGCTTCGTCTGGTTCTGCCCTCCCGTGCTGCAGTCAAGGGTAGACCTAAGATAGGCAGGAATGCTGGGAAGCTCCTACCCAGGAGGCCCCAGAACTTAGGAACAGTTTGAACCAGTGATTTGAGGATAAGTTGGGGGGGTGGGATGGGGACAGTCCAGAACTTTCCTCTCACAGACTGGTGAGTTGGAAGGTCACTGAGGAGACAGAGGTGGCAGCCTGAGCCAGGAAGGACAGACAGGGAGACGTGACCTCTCCAGGGTGGATCCTGAGCCCCGACTTGATCAGGAGAAAAGCATATCAGGCCTGTGAGCTTCTGGGAGAGGGAACAGCACCAGCAACAGCTGCAAGGAACAAAATGGGAACTAAGTGGAAGGGAGAAGCAGGAAGAGGCTGAGACAGGAGGGAGAACAGCCAAGATGGAGTGAGGGGACAGAGGGGAAAGACAGGTGCCATCAGGCTGCCCAGGGAGAAGCAGGAAAGAGGCAGCACTGCAGACCCCAACGGTCCATCCTGAGCCCTCTGCACACCCACTTAACAAACTGAACGCAAGTCTGGGACCAGGGTGCTGCCAGGAAGCCCAGGCCACTTGCCTGTCACATGTGGAAGTGTTGAAAGGTGAGCCAGGCCCAGCAGGTGGGGTCCTTGCCTGCCACCTCCTGCTCAAAGACCACCTCCTCCCACCTCCCTCCTGCCCACCCCAGTTCTAAGCTGGAGCACTATTATCCCATTTGTGGATGAGAAAGTGAGGCTCAGATAGGGGAGTGACTTCCCTGAGTCATGGGTGTGCTGGGGGAGGACAGAGACAAGCACGTGAGTTGTGTCCCTCCTCCTGTCCAGGGTCCAGGCTATGGGAATGACTCCACCTCCACAGACTACGCTCTGCCCAGCCGTGCTCTGCAGGGTCAAGAGCACAGGGAGCAGGCAGCCTGCACTTGCTGGGAACAGGCAGCCAGCTGGGAAGCTGCGCTGGGAGCAGGCAGCCGGCTGGGAAGCTGCGCTCACCCACAGCACCACTGCCGAGAAGCAGCAGGGAGTGGCTGGAGGCTGTGGGCGCAGGGGCTGGCAGGTCCTCTCTGCTCACGCTGTCTGGGCAGCCAGAGGTAATCAGTACCTTATTAACCCTTGGAGAGAGGGAGCTGGCCCAGTGGGCCACTTCCCAGAACCTCCTCCACATCCTCTACTCTGGGCAGCCCTGGCCCAGCGTTTCTGTGCCAGGAGGCTGCCCTGGCCCTGCCACAGCCCTGGTGAGGCGTTCTCCTGGGCCACTGACCCATCTCTCTCTGCAGAGCTGGAATACTGTCACTTGGAGATTTCAGAGGACAGCCCTGTGCCCCTTCCAATGCAGGCCCCGAGGGACAGGGCCGTGGCACCTCTCCAGCCAGGCTCTTCATCAGGCCACAGGTGTCTGTGATGCCCTCTTCATTGTACTGAACAGTGGATGCACCTTCCTCTGCCTCAGTTTCCTGGCCTTTGAGTGCCCACTGCAGTTCCTGCTCTCCATCTCGCGCAGGGCTAAGATCTGAGGCTGAGGACGGAGGGATCCAGCCAAGAGGCTCACGGGAGGCAGCAGGAGAGGGCTGTCCCTGGGCAGAGGCTGGCATGGCTGGGCAGTGGAGCACAGTCAGGAGTGTAGTTCTGTAGGACCTACTTCCCAGGGGTCTGTGACCAGGCCCATGGACCAGGTGCGGGGCCACACAGCTGAGGATTCATGGAGTGCCACTGTGCCTGTAGGTGACAGTCCCTAGGGACTTACTAATATATCTGACAGATGCTTGCTTAGCCCAGATAATTACCAAGCACTGTTCTGGGCTATACAAAGCTGGCCAAGGGTCCCACAGACGAGCTCTGAAGCCTCTATCTTGTTATAAGTTCTCAGGGTCTCTGCATGGAACTCAAGGCTGTGTGTGTGTGTGTGTGTGTGTGTGTGTGTGTGTGTGTGCA
Organism: Capromys pilorides; assembly: GCA_004027915.1. NCBI lineage: Eukaryota > Metazoa > Chordata > Mammalia > Rodentia > Capromyidae > Capromys > Capromys pilorides. The sequence goes on along the minus strand of PVKN010003843.1, from coordinate 5,450 downwards.
CGTGCACATGTGTACCTTCAGAGGTCCACCTTGCCATAGAACAGCCAGGAATAATAATCCAGGAAGACTCATTATTGCCCAGGCAAACTACACACACACCAGTTAGGATGCTAATAACCTTCTCAGAGTGGCACACCCGCCATCCCTGCATTCAGGTCCACCTCTCCCTTAGCAGCATGGCTGCTGCCCTAATGCAACCATGAGAGCTCCATGCCTAGGGATGAGGGCATGCCAATACCAGAAAGATCACCAGTATGGAGGCATGGCCAGAAATGCCAGTGCAGACCTCGTTCTGCACCACTCTGGAAGGCTTGAGGGTCTTGCAAGTTGCCAAGGAAAGGATGAGCTGGGATGACCAGCTAGGACCACCTAGTCGAGAGCCCCACCCCACGCATGCTCACCAAACTCAACTCTTTTGGCCCAGGAGAAAGCAGAAGGTCTGGCGTTGCAGACCCTAGGAGATGCCAGGTGAGCAGGAATAAGGGACAGTACTGGGTGAAACATGGGGGCCTAAGGACACAGGATTGCAACCCTCACATTCCCAGCAGCCCCAACACTGGCTCCAAGGCAAGCTATTTTGTCCGGCTCACTCCCCCTCCAGTATGTCCCATCTTGGCAGGTGCTGTCCCTCCACTCTCTCTGGCTCTGTGTCCCCTCATGACAGTGACACAGCCAGGCTAAGTAAGGGAGAGTCCTCTGTCCCTAGCTCCTGAGCCCTGGGAAAGGCTGCAGGCCACTCAGGCTGCAGTGCTGCTGGCAGCAAACACTTCAGCAAATGCTTTTCCAGATGTGCCTCATTCCTGACATGCCTGGTAAGACCCACGTCCTGTCCCAGAGGTGGCTGTTCCCAGGATGCCCAAGCCCTGTCCCCACAGGGATCCAGTGGGAGGACTTCAGGTCCTGTCCATGCTGAGATACCAGCTAGGGGTCTGGAGTGTGGGCTGTGTGGACACCTAGGGTGTGGCCCAGCTGCCCCTAGCTCCAAGCCACTGGTAACTGCAGGACAGAGAGGCCAAAAAGGGGTGGACCCTACCTCCCAGGCCCAAAAGGAATTTCTCACCCCCAAAAATTTCATTTCCTCCATGAGGCCCTGTAAGAGGCTGGTGTTAGGGGTAGGAGGAGCCTCACGTAGTGGATGATACGACCACCCTTGACCATCAGCTCACCAACAGCTTGGACCCATTTCCTTAAATTGCTCTAGCTTTTCTGAATTGGAGCAGAGAACAGTGAGGGTAAAGAGAAAACCCAGTGATGATGCAGCCAGGAGGAAGTGCAGGCCAAATCAGAAAGCACTGCTCCCAGAGAATCCTAACTGGCCCCAGGGGCTCCCAGCTCTGAAAACTTCCTGGTCATGGTCATGGCGGCATCTGCTTCTGCTCCTCTCTGGACTCTGATCCTGGACCTGGAAACCTGGCTCTCGGTCACGTAGATGACCATCTGTCTTGTCAGAGGAACTCAGGCTGGCCCAGGCCTGGGGAAGCCGAGGGACACTCAGACCCAGAGCACCTGGACCTGCAGGAAGCCAGCGGTTCCCAGGGTCCCTTGGACTCACCTCTCGCCCATCTTTAAGCCCTTCATCCACCAGCCAGCCAAGACCCACACCTACCCGTCCCTGCTCCATACTGGGGCCCCCAGTGTGCCATGTCTAGTGTAGCCATCCTGCTTCTAAGTGCCAGCAGCCCCTCTGACCCCTTACCCACCCATGAGAGCGCCCTCAGCTGGGAGCCCCAGGAAGTATGTGCCCTGACTCTCTTTGCAGGGCACCGCCACCTCTCCAAGCCTGCAAGCTGTCCTGGCTGGCAGATCCTTCCTGAATATTTACACGTCACAGTCACAGGATCTCTCCTAAATCAAAAAAGGATTTAGCAGTCCACTAGTGATTCATCAGATGGAACAATTTAATAATTTTCTAGGCTACTGCTTCTCATTGATGTCTCCCCACCCCTGCCTGCTCTTAGCAAAAGCCAGGCTTACTGACTTTGGGGTGAATGGTAGTTCAATACCTCTATCTAGGAAGCAGAATTTTCTGTTTTAATGTCTTACCACTAACTCTCCAGCCATAGATAGACCCTGTCCTGTGATGCCGGAGAGGACAACTGCAGACACAAGGTGAAAAACACTGCCAGCAGCCGGGCTGGGGCTTTGGGCATTTAATGTACCATCAGGGGATCACGAATGAGGGCTCCACATGGGGTGGGGCCGCCTGCCTCCACCCTGCCCAGCCGGGGCTGGAGGTCTTCCTCCAAGGAGTGGAGTCACCCTTTCCCCAGCGCTGCCCTGTGAGTAGGGCTCCCTCTGGCCCAGGAGGGTGGGCATCCCTGGCTTGATATTGGCTTGCAGCATTTGGGCTGGGGGCCTGACCACACCCTCCAAGAGGGCAGGGAGACAAGGAAGGGACACGGGTAAGGCAGACAGGGAATGCTTCCTCATCCAGGCTGCTCCTGTCCCCTGAGCCCCCTGACTGCAGCTCTCCTCCTGCTCTCTCTGGTCCTGTGCACTCAAGTCCCCTCTCTCTGCTTTGTTACATGATAAAGCAACATGTTTGGGAGAAGGGAGCCAGACAGTTTCAGCTCTGATACTGTTTTTCTATAGGGGGAAACTGAGGCTCAGAGACAAGGAACATGAGGGCTTGGGGTGGGTCAGGGCAGAGCCTGGCTGGAGTCCAGCCTAGGGAATAGTCTCTTGCTCCTCTCTTCTCTGGTGGCCAGAGGCCACCCCCTCTTCTGACACCAGCAGACTCAAGAGTGCACCCCCTGACCAGGAACCCAGAGCCTGGCCAGCCTACAGCTATCCACAGAAACATCTGGGACCCTAAGTGCTCCTGTCTCAGAGCAGAACCCGAGGCCACTAACACCACCATCCCGCTGCTGCTGCTGCTGCTGCTGCTGCTGCTGCTGCTGCTGCTGCTGCTGCTGCTGTCCACCCCCCTTGGGGGGGGGGGCAGGTATGCACAGCCAGTCTAGCAGCTGGGGACTCAGGGCTCTCTGGCAAAGTGTCCTGCCTGCTCTAGTGTCTCTCCTGGAGGTCACCATGCCTCCAGGCCCTGGCCATGGGGCCCACGCTCTCATGGCAACCAGCTGCCTCTGCCACTCCTCATTACTTTTTCTTGCACTCTGTGCACCCCCCTCTGAGAGGGTTTGCTATTCCTGGGCCTCTTGGCGCTGGGGCCTCCAAGGTCTCTCAAGTTCTCTGCTGCCTCCAGGCAGGCACCGGCGCTCAGAGACATCCCTCCGCGCTGAGCTCCCAGCTGTTCTCACCTCACCTCCGAATTAATGTGCTCATCTTCAGGCCAATGTGGTCAGGAAACTAAGGCTTTCATATTTTGTGGGGGAAGAGATCCACAGAAGTGGTAAGGCCAGCCTGAGCACCAGCACCACAGACAGCCAGGGGAGGCCTGCCTCAAAGAGCCCTGGGAGCCCTGGTGTCCCTGACCTCTTCTCCCTCAGGACAGGTTCTCAGTCCCTCCGTCTGCTTTCCCAGTCAGATGCTGGCCTCATCTAGTCTTCCAACGCTGACTGTTTGGGCTATGGGCACTTACACACTGGACATAGGATTTCCCATGCATGTTCATACGTACAAGGCCACAGGCATGCAAACACTCATGTATGCATAAAACTGACCTCCATAAAACTGAACATGTGTGTGCCTCGTGGGTGTGCATACATGACAGTGCATATTGTATGTGTAAGCATACTCATACATTTGCATGTCTGCTTGCACACAGAGCCCTTTTGCTACTCCCTAAACTCCTGCTGTTCAGAAACCCTCTGCTATGCACACCAGCCCTTGCTGCCTGGTTCCTGGGACTCCTACTCTGCCTCCTTAGCTCTCTCTCGTCACTTGTGCTCCTTACAGTCTGGCACCTCCCTCATCTCATCCCCTCACTGCAGAGCAGGACTTATAGAACTGCTGCATGGTCCTTTCCTTGGGGATGCTGTGCTTAATGTGTGTGCCAGTTTCTCTTCATGTCCTCATGGTGCCCAATACCCTTGTGGGGGCGAGTATGGATGGGGCCTGGTCCAGTGGGGAGCAGGCTCAAGGGGCAGGCAGCTTACAAGAATGACCAAAGCCAAATGGAAGCAGCCATTTGCCAGTCCAGCAGCCAATAAGTGTTGGGGTGTGGGGCCCTATGAAGCAGAGACAGGCAGGGCTACCTGTGAGCTTCCTGACTTCCAGACCTGCCCCACACCTCCATTTCGGTGTTACCCTGCTACGCTCAGGGCAGGTGGGAAGGCACCCTAGGGATGGGAGGCAGGTGGAGCTTGGCCATCCCCACCCCCATCCATCAAGAGCCCTCCCTTGGAGTGTCCCTTTGGGGACTCTATTCATGTGAAGCCAACATTCCTGGAGCCCACAGGGCCAGCAGGATCATCACACACAGCAGATCACCGTCTCGCCTAATGAGAAAGTGATGGCATGGCCCTCTGCTGTGGCCTCTAGGCCCAGCCAGGCTCTGGATCCCCGGTCCTCAGACCAGCAGCCTCATGCCAGCATGTGCCCCTCCTGCTTTGTGGTATCATTCCACAGTTCTGCTCAGAGGTGCCTGGAATCACGTAACTGGCTCCCTTGATGTCCCCTCCAAGCTTTCCTGTCACCCATGTTGAGGGCCTCTGAACTCCCAGGCTATTAGTACCCTAGAGCAGAAGTGTCTTCAGAGCATTAAGACACCACTGCACTAAGATGAGCTGAGGCCACGGCTAAAGTGACTTGCACAACCTTGCGCACAATGGGTGGAACTCAACTCCTTAGCCTCCCCCACCATCTTCCCTCCCCTCATATCCCATTCTGGGTGGAGTGCACTGTGCTTCATTGAGCCAGGCTGACAGGGTGGGAGCCATAGGGTCTGGAAGTCAGGAAGCTCAGGTGCCCAGTTGAGCATCCATGTAGGACAACTATGGTGCCAGCAGCAGCCTGGGCCAGGTGAGGGGCTTTTCCAAGCCCAAGAGCAGAAATCTCTGGGTATGGACAGGGTTAGAGGCAGCCAGGAGAAAGAATCCACCAGGCAGCATCACATGCCTGCCTTGTCCCAGCCAACCCACCCACCAGTCTGAGGAGGGAAGTGAGATCAAGGCCCTGGTGCTGAAGCTGGTGGGGCCCCAAACAACAAGTACAAGGCAGAGAGAAAAGCCTAGGGGCAAGGGCCTTAGCTAGCTGGGAGAGGGTGGCAGTGAAGGCAAAGTCACACAGCTCTTCCTGAGAAGAAAGGGTTTGGACAGTAGAATCTTGGGATGATCTGAAGGGTCACCTATCATACTCCATGGAACCCAGGAAGCCCCTTGCTGAATCCCTCCCACCAGCCACTAATGCCCTGAGTTGATGCCACCATTCATGGGGACACCCTTTCCTTCTCAGGCAGCCCATCCTCTCCTCTTCTCTCCTCTCCTCTCCTCTCCTCTCCTCTCCTCTCCTCTCCTCTCCCATCCCATCCCATCCCATCCCATCCCACCCCA